>JAWQFJ010031614.1:0-5000 GCA_034096865.1 Theodoxus fluviatilis | reverse complement strand
TCTGTCTCTGTCTCTCTCTGTATCTGTCTCTGTCTCTGTATCTGTCTCCGTCAATGTCTCTCTCTCTGTCTCTGTCTCTGTCAATGTCCCTCTCTGTCTGTCTCTGTCTCTCTCTGTATCTGTCTCTGTCTCTGTCTCTGTATCTGTATCTGTCAGTGTCTCTCTCTGTCTCTCTGTCTCTCTCTCTGTCTCTCTCTCTCTCTGTCTCTCTCTCTGTCTCTCTCTCTCTGTCTCTCTCTCTCTGTGTCTCTCTCTCTGTCTCTGTCTCTCTGTCTCTCTCTCTCTGTCTCTGTCTCTCTCTCTCTCTCTCTCTCTCTCTCTCTCTCTCTGTGTCTCTGTCCCTGTCTGTCTGTCTGTCTGTCCTGGTCTGGTCTGATCTGGTCTGGTCTTTTCTGGTCTGGTCTGGTCTGTCCTGGTCTGGTCTGGTCTGATCTGGTCTTTTCTGGTCTGGTCTGATCTGGTCTGGTCTGGTCTGATCTGGTCTGGTCTGGTCTGGTCTGTCCTGGTCTGGTCTGGTCTGTCCTGGTCTAGTCTGCTTTGTCCTGGTCTGGTCTGGTCTGGTCTGGTCTGGTCTGGTCTGGTCTGGTCTGGTCTGGTCTGGTCTGGTCTGGTCTGGTCTGGTCTGGTCCAGTATGTCTGTTTGTCAGTCTGTCTGTCTGCCTGTCTGTCTCTGTCTGTCTCTGTCTCTGTCTCTGTCTGTCTCTGTCTCTCTGTCTCTCTGTCTCTCTGTCTCTGTCTCTGTCTCTGTCTCTGTCTCTCTCTCTCTCTCTCTCTCTCTCTCTCTCTCTCTCTCTCTCTCTCCCTCCCGCCCCTCCCCCCCCCCCCCACCGCGACATTGACTCCCCTCTCTCCTTCATCTATCATGTATCCTGCGTCTCAGATGCCCATCTTATATATGGTGTAAGACCAACCTACTATGTAGCTTATCAGTCCGGGAGGGTCGCAGAGCGGCCTTTCCCATCGTTTGTTAATTGGACTTGACCTGTTACCGCGGACAGTTCCCTCCTGTCGTTCTTGCGCGCTATGCCTAAATTGTTAGACAAAAGAGACAAATTTGATACTTTATCTCAATTAAGACATTTGATTGCAATGGTGCAATATTCATTCGGTTGACTTTGATATGCCTATCGAGGTAACACTTGAGATAAATAATTTCGGTTAAGTATAAGGCACCAATAAGCCTTTTTCTATCATAAAAACTCTGGGACAGGCTGAGATTGTGACGGCCGATCCCAAGCCTGGCTCCCCTGACGTCCGCGCATTTCTTTGATAAGGAGGGACTGTCGGCAGACCGGGTGAGACGACCACCACCAGTCTCTTGGGAGACCACTGTCATCCAAGTATAATAAAAAAACACCACGGGTTTGCCTCCTCCCTGCCTTGTACATCAACGGACCAGGAGCCTGCATCACCAACCAGACACAACATCACCTTGGCTCACCACACATAACAACAAGAGAAGGGTGACCAATGAAGTCTGGCGGTGAGACGTTGCAGGGGCAAGCTTTCCGAGACTAAACTCCTTCTTCAGGCCTAGGAATGAAGTCTCTGAGAGCTTGCCCCTGCAACGTAGCATCGCCAGACTGCATTGGTCACCCTTCTCTGGTTGTTCTAGATTATAGTCTGACATAGGCCTCTCACCTCTTTATTTGTTTCCATGGAAACGATGACTTACAAGCCTCTCCGAGCTCGCGAACAATGGACGACAAATGCTTCAAGGGAAGTAACTCTTGTAAGGAGTTCTCTCCCCCTCGACCACAACGCGTGTTTGCACGGAGTAGGGAATCCAGAGGCCAGTCAAAATGCCGAGAGAAGCTCTACTGGCAAATGCGAGACGTAGTACAACTGACAACTGTCCACATGAGCAGACGATAAGTCGACGTGTCGTCAATGCAGACGTCATATCCTGCATCGCAACCCACGGAGAGACGAGGAGGACGCACTGTGACAACACGATGTGAAATGGAAGGTGCGTGAAGACAGCGAGTAGAGGGAGGTAATTCTGCAAGCCGTGCTTGCCTTAATTAAACTGTATCCGTTTCCTTCCCGACGTCGTCATTCTCTAGCGCCAACACGCGTGTTGGAGTGAATTACTGCGAAAAGTGTCAGTTCTCTGTTAGTTGCCATCGACAACACCGCCTCGCCATCCTCTGGTCTGCACTCGTTGGGACTCGATGTATGTGTGTAGACAGACAGAATGTGTTCCCTGGGATTGGATGCGTGTCTGTGGACAAATAGTGTGTGTTCATTGGGGCTTGTAGCGTGGAAAATAGTAACCCGTGGAAAACAGTAACCGGAAGTCATCGCGGAGTTATCTGCGAGGGACGTGCTGAGAATTCCACTCTAAAAAGAGACGGCACCCGCTACTCCGCCTGACTGACTTGGCACGCCCGGGGAGTTATGCTAAGATCCGGCCGCGTAAATATATCTGCGTTTTGTGACAAACGTCTTTCTCGGCGGTACTGTACTCCATGCACCTTAACGGTGCGCGTGATTCGGGTGTAATCTTAAGCTAAACTACGTTTATTGGCGCTACTGAAATGGTCGAAGTCGGAAACATTCGGAACGTCGTTTAGCTTAAGATTACACCCGAATCACGCGCACCGTTAAGGTGCATGGAGTACAGTACCGCCGAGCAAGACGTTTGTCACAAAACGCAGATATATTTACGCGGCCGGATCTTAGCATAACTCCCCGGGCGTGCCAAGTCAGTCAACGGTCGCGTTTTATAAAACCAGACTACAAACAGACTACAGGGAGGTGACTCCCATATTATTTCCGGCAGGGGAGACGGCTTTACACGGGGAAAAACTTTTTTGAACGCTACATCATGTTTTAAACTACACAAATGCACCAAAACCTCGTAAAGCAACTAATGCGTCGTTTGTCGGGATATATTCCATGCGAAGAACAGGTGCAGGAGCGGTAAATTGCATAAAGCACGTCCCTCGCAGATAACTCTGCGATGACTTCCGGTTACTGTTTTCCACGGGTTACTATTTTCCACAGTACAGGGCTGGATGCGTGTGTCTGCAGACAAACAGTGAGTGTTCATTGAGACTGGATGCATATCTATAGACAGACAGTAGTGCATGTTCATTGGGACTTGATGCGTGTGTCTGTAGACAGACGGTGTGTGTTCATTGGGACTGGATGCGTGTGTCTGTAGACAGTCAGTGTGTGTTCATTGGGACTGGATGCGTGTGTCTGTAGACAGTCAGTGTGTGTTCATTGGGACTGGATGCGTGTGTCTGTAGACAGTCAGTGTGTGTTCATTGGGACTGGATGCGTGTGTCTGTAGACAGACGGTGTGTGTTCATTGGGACTGGATGCGTGTGTCTGTAGACCGACGGTGTGTGTTCATTGGGACTGGATGCGTGTGTCTGTAGACAGTCAGTGTGTGTTCATTGGGACTGGATGCGTGTGTCTGTAGACAGTCAGTGTGTGTTCATTGGGACTGGATGGTGTGTCTGTAGGCAGACAGTGTTTGTTCATTGGGACTGGATGCGTGTGTCTCTAAGACAGACAGTGTGTGTTCATTAGGACTGAATGTATGTCTCTAGACAGACAGAGTGCCTTCATGGAAATGTGTTAGAGTCAGATCGAAGACGCTTGCGGGACACAAGAGAAGACAACTGCGTCGGGTTTGCGGAGTTTTCCGTGCTGGCGTCCAGTAAACAAAGGGAGGTATTTCTAGCTTTATCAGACAAAACAGCTGACACACGACAGTCGTAAACGTTGACAAAAAGATAAACATCAAATACGACATGTAAAGGCAGTCGTAAATCTATAACTGCAGCAGTATTTTGCTGTGGCCTGTTGTGCCGTGTACTGCAGTGCTGTTACCGTGTGCTGCGTCGTGGATGGGAGTGCTGGCTGCAGCACGGTGCACGTCTTCTGTCTGCTTTGCCGAGAAAACACTTTGGAATTTATCCTGAATATATAGAGATCTTTTTACATTAGTTTAGTGTTGTGTTTTCCATTCGTAGTTCACTTTTTAAAAATAAATAAAGTGTTGTGTGCAGCTGTGCTGTATTGTGCTGTTGTGCTGCACTGCCTGACCTTGTGCTGTGCTGATTTGGTTCATGCAGTGCTGCATTTGTTATGCACTGCTCAGTGTTGTACTGTAACATTCTCTACCGTTCTACTGTACAACACCTTGAGTGCAAAGCAGCTAACCTTAACACTGTGTTGAACAGCACACTACTGTACACTACAGTGCAGTACAGGACGCTACAGCACATTTTTATGTCATTTCCTGGCCCCTGGTGGCAGGATTTTTCAGGACCCACCAGGATATTTCGGAAACCGTCCTAGAAGCGTCCATCTAGCCCACAACTCACTGTACTCCAGCGTCGGGAGTTATCCCAACACGCCGTGTGGCCAAGCAAGAGTTGACTGTTGCGCGAAGAATGTGAAGGGAATTTGGTAGAAACTATGGGTAGCTACTAAATGAATTGTGTAAGCATTGCTTGTGTGTGTGCTTGCATTTTCCTTCCCATTCCACACACACACCACACACACAGCACCGCACGGGCCTTGCCACTATTGGCACGATACAGGAAATCATAGCCGTAGCATGCACAAAAGCAAAGAAGAACGCTCAGTGACACACACACAACTTGCCGACACAGCACACCTCACGCACTTTCCCACAACCACAACCTCTCCGCGGCCCACGACAACGTATACTACACAGCAGGCACGCACACGGCAATACCACACGCGCGCGCTCACTGCACACGCACTCACACATACATTACGCAAGGCACTACACAGACACCAGTCCGGTACCGACCCCGGACACCACACACGCGCGCACACACACACTACACCGAAGAAAACAAAACACACACACACTACGCACACCACACACACGCACATGCTACACGCACACACCATATACATACACACACACACACACCCATATATAAAACACACCACTTGTGTTTTTAGTTTACGACTTTTTCTAAACAGATTGTGAAGAGTTTCTCACACTT
>JAWQFJ010031613.1:0-17150 GCA_034096865.1 Theodoxus fluviatilis | reverse complement strand
GCTACCGCTGTGGTTGCTGCCGCCCCTCTCCCTCCTCTACATTTTCTTCCTCCACCAGCAGCAGCAGCGGCAGAAGCAGTAGTTGTAGTGGTTGTAGCAGTAGTAGTATTAGTAGTAGCAGGAGGAGGAGGAACAGGAATAGGAGGAGGAGTAGGAATAGTAATTGTAGGAATTGTGTGTGTGTGTGGGCGCGCGCAAGCGTGTGTGCGCACGCGCGCGTGCAGACGCGACCGTCCACATACTTGGTACAGGAATTACTTCAGCACACATATTGGATGTAAGGCATGTTGGTGTTTCGTCCTGTACAGACAACCAGCAGATTACAAAATAGAAAAGGCTGCAGCCCTTCAATGAGCAAAACCAAGCACTGAACTTATTTGTCAATTCCTGACATACTGGCATCAGCTTTTTATATTTATGGATAATTAATTTATTCATTAGGGATAAATCAAGTAAAGACGAAATATAATACATTCGAACAGTTTATGAGTGTGAAAGATACATTACAAAGGCCTTGCAAATCAACATCTTTCAACAATAAACATCAAACCCCTACCTTTACTACTAAAGAAACTACGTTTAAATTACCTATTGAAACTTGTTATAAAAATTGTCTTGGGACATTAGATACAGTATTATAGAGCAACACATACAATATTAAAAGTACACAGTACAATAAACACTATATTTCTGAGATAGATATATAACTACAGTGTTAGGACCTCATATACATAAAACACGTGTGTGTGTGTGTGTGTGTGTGTGTGTGTGCGTGCGGGCATATTTGCCTTTCGCTCTAATGCTGCAAACAATATAGAAAAAATATTAACATACATTGCAAAAAATCTCTATGACAATAAATAATTTACAAGAACTTAGAATCCTTTGTATAGAAGAAAAATAAGTACAATGAAATCAAAACGTTTTTACAGACCAAATGTGAGAGCAGCCCTCTCTTGAATTCAAACATCCTTACAATTCTCCCTAAAGATGGTTGCCTACAACCACCACTGAAACCGCCAATACACTGCAAGATATGGATGAATTAGCCATCAGACACTCCGGTTATTGATAATGCCTATGTACATCAGTTCAAAATATAACGTGTGACCTGAAATAAATATTCTTATCAATATTTTACAATATGTTCGCATATGTGGATTTTGACGCCCTCTTTCGCTTGAAGCTATGCTGAAAATGCTTCTGGAATGTCACAGCAGCATGCATGCTGTTCGTAAGGAGCATTCTGTCTTCAAATATAGTCAAATAAACTGTCATTTACAAAAGCATGTAGAAAGAGATTTACAAGCACCCCCCAAAAAATTTACATGACGTAAAAAAGGTTCAGACTGATTTACATCTTGTATTTTCCTTCATTACTTCCTTTCCGTCCGTTCCTCTATCCATCCGGCCGGCCGGCCGGAAAAAGCAGCTTATATGTACCCACGAAATAGGATACAGAAAAAATCCAAATAGTCTATTAGCAGGAGGTTCTTGTTCTCAAGTTGGCAGTGGGCGAGTTCCGCCTTGTGTTGTACACAGAATGAAACAAACATATGAATGAAAACAAAATGCATTGCAGTAAATACCTTTATTGTTGTGGTTGGATGTTTTCGAAAAGTGCAGACAATAAGAGGACTTTTCGAGTCCTAGACCTTTCGGAAACATCCAGTTACAACAGTAAAGTTAGTTACTTCAATATATGTGTTTTTGATACATCGCTTCCGTGATGGATTTATCTGCAGCCTACCAAAGATAATAGTATTGTATGTTTCCCTTTGTAGCTGCAAAATGTTTCCCTTTGTAGCTGCAAAATGTTTCCCTTTGTAGCTGCAAAATGTTTCCCTTTGTAGCTGCAAAATGTTTCCCTTTGTAGCTGCAAAATGTTTCCCTTTGTAGCTGCAAAATGTTTCCCTTTGTAGCTGCAAAATGTTTCCCTTTGTAGCTGCAAAATGTTTCCCTTTGTAGCTGCAAAATGTTTCCCTTTGTAGCTGCACAATGACTGTGTGCCACATGTAAAACGTCATTTTTGTGGTGCAACCCAATTCAAAATGTATTTTCAATCTAAGAGGTAGAAAAACTAATGACATGTTTTACCAATTTTTCAACCTACTGGTCTCATCGTATCAAAAAATAAGGAGTCTAGAAATAAAACTGTGGCAAACTAATGTAACTATAAGCAGCCATTTTCCACTTGTGATCATGATTCTGCCAGAAGTACGGTAAACAGCTTGACTAATATTCATAAAAACTTCTATAACAAACAATTATCTATGAAACTATTAATTTCTACAGTGTCCATTGATATCAGTAAGGTATGCACTGCAAGAACACATCTTGTTTTGACTACTTTTTACCTATTCAGAATGGTCTGCTACGTTGGAGGCTGAAACCCCAAATGCAACTACCGTGATAAAATACTACTATATACCATAATGCTATCATTTATCAAGGTTGTCAACACTCACTTCAGAAATTGATCCTATGAAGAATTTTGACTGAAACAAAAAAGTTGTTTCCTCCAGGGCATCACAGCCTGAATTGGGAAGACATTGCAAAATGTATTAAAAACCTTTCGTCTCATAATCTCTGTTATCACAAATCAAACCTGTTGTTAGGGTACAAACGTGTACGGGAAACAGTACCAAAAAGGGATCACCCAACACTAAGAGTGTGACCCACATCACTGGTGTGTCAGCACGATGTCTTGACCAAGTGGACTTCCAGGCGAAGGACTTCTACAGATAATATGAAAATACACATTCTCTCACGTGCAAGACAGGAAGAATGCATTTATGTCCTGTGTGAGTAAACATGTTTTGACATGTCACTTTTCCCGAAAAACAACTAACTGCATGTAATAGAAGAAGAAGGTTTCTGATTTGTGTGTGTCAATATGTGTTTCATCAAATTAGACTTCTGAGCAAAGGACTTATTGGAAAACCTGCAGGAATGTGGTTTCTGTCCTGTGTGTGTCAACATGTGTTGTGTTAAATGTGACTTTTGAGCAAAGGACTTAGTACAGATACTGCAAGAATGCGGTTTCTGTACTGTGTGTGTCAACATGTGTTGTGTCAAATGAGACTTCTGAGCAAAGGACTTATTACATATACTGCAAGAATGCGGTTTCTGTCGTGTGTGTGTCAACATGTATTGTGTCAAATGTGACTTTTGAGTAAAAGACTTAGTACAGATACTGCAAGAATGCGGTTTCTGTACTGTGTGTGTCAACATGTGTTGTGTCAAATGAGACTTCTGAGCAAAGGACTTAGTACAGATACTGCAAGAATGCGGTTTCTGTACTGTGTGTGTCAACATGTGTTGTGTCAAATGAGACTTCTGAGCAAAGGACGTATTGCAAAACCTGCAGGAATGTGGTTTCTGTCCTGTGTGTGTCAACATGTGTTGTGTCAAATGTGACTTCTGAGTAAAAGACTTAGTACAGATACTGCAAGAATGCGGTTTCTGTCGTGTGTGTGTCAACATGTGTTGTGTCAAATAAGACTTCTGAGCAAAGGACTTATTACAGATACTGCAAGAATGCGGTCTCTGTCGTGTGTGTGTCAACATGTGTTGTGTCAATTAAGACTTCTGAGCAAAGGAATGAGTACAGATGCTGCAAATGTACGGCTTCTGTCCTGTGTGTGTCAACGTGTGTTTTGTCAAATGAGACTTCCTAACGTATGAATTATTACAGATACTGCAAATATACGGTTTCTGTCCTGTGTGTGTCAACATGTGTTGTGTTAAATGACACTTTAGAGTAAAGGATTTATTGCAGATACTGCAAGAATGCTGTTTCTGTCTCGTGTGAGTCAACATGTGTTTTGTTAAATGACACTTTAGAGTAAAGGATTTATTGCAGATACTGCAAGAATGCTGTTTCTGTCTCGTGTGAGTCAACATGTGTTTAGACAAGGTGGATCGTTGAGCAAACGACCTAGTGCAGATTCTACAGGAATGGGGCTTCTGACTGGAGTGTATCAACATGTGTTCTGACAAATTACCTTAACGACCAAATGACTTGCTACACATGCTACAAGCATGCTGTTTCTGACAAGATTGTTTCCACTCATGTCCAGCCAAAGTAAACATTGAAACGAAAGACTGTTTACGTGTGATTCTGAAATGTACTTTCCGTCTTGTGTGTGTCAACATGGGTCTTGAGAGACTGGACTCTGTAGCAAACGATTTAGTACAAACACTACAAGTATAGACCTTGATCCCCCAGTGTATCATCATGTGTCCCAATAATGTTAACCATTTGTTAAAAGACTTACCGCATTGTGTACACAGATGCTCTTTGTCTCTTGCATGCAACCACATGTGTTGTTGCAGTTCTGGTTTAGAATCAAATGGCCGTATGCAAACGGAGCAACGCCAGGAATTAGCTTTCAAGTGAGAAAGCATGTGTTCTAGCAGTGTGGTCTTGTCAGAACAAGTCTTGCCACAGAAACCACAGGAGTAGGAATCCATGACTGGTTTCATTGAGGGAGAACAAAGCAACTCCTTTGTTTCGGTAGGCTCCATTGTGTTGGGACAGATGAATATGTTGTTTGCTTCTGAAGACATCTTGGCACTGAATCAGAACGACAAAGTACAGACTGTTTCATTTGCATATTTTAAAGTAGGAGAATATTGATTGTTGAGAACTTTTTTTAAAACCTTACGTCTGGGTTTCATGCAAAGGGACATAAACAAGAATTCTGCGTTAAATATTCGAGTAACCTACAGCAATATGAATGAAAAGCAATCGATCCAAAGTATATGGCAAAGTTTTGCCGGTATATATTTAAGACTTTTTTACTGCAGAATGGAAGTAAGCAATGAGAACAACAGCAACAACTGCTATGTGACTGCTGTAAAGATCACTGCAGAAGTGGTCAGGAAAACACTGGTACTACACTGCAAGCAGAGATTAGATTCAGTACAGACAGAAGCGGTCACTACTCATTGCGTGACTTAAGAACACAAGCAATGATCCAGTTCTGACGAGGAGCTGGAACGTTTATAAGAAAAGGAAAAACATCGATGGGAAAGCTTACGTCAATGTGCTGTCTGTAATTCCTTCGTCTTGGCACCTTTCGCAAATGTCAGTCTTGCAGTGAGGAACACTGACACAGTCTACACCAACTTGTAACTATGCTCCATACCTGCAAAGAGATAGGAACTTGTTATTACCACACTTGGTGCTGTGGAAAGTAGAGCATGTGGATATACTTTTGAACAGAGAACTTTTGCAGTGAGGACTATAGTCATTGACCGGAAAAAGACGTCATTACTTATTTTTTGCTGTGTGCAGATACAATGAAGAGTTTATGTCTTACAAAGGAATAAGAAGGTTCTTTGATACAGGGAAGGGAGTGACATAGTGATGAGTTCAGATTGTTTTAACGCTGACATGTTGTTGTTTATTATTTCCATGAACAGAACGTATAATGAACACTTCGTCTTTGAATGCCTATTCACAACTCTTGTGTGCGTCCTATATCCAATAGAGACAGTATTATTTCTTCACATGGAAACTTTAGGCGAAGATAAAATTTGAAGTGGCTGTTCCTCAAATAAAGTGCACAACAGATGCTACATTAGATGATGTAGTCTGAAGTGTTGTTGAAACTTATCAATGCACCATACAAGCCACATACGTGTTTTTAAAATGACATTTCCCTCTGCGTTGCTGGTCTGACTGAGGAATCCATTGCAAAATTGGACGTAACTGCATTGACAGGTCATGGTGACCTGCAGAAAGAAATTCTCATTTGATTTGATGTAAAGCATGAGGAGTAACAGTATTGACATTTCATGCTGGAAAAAAGTCGGCCAAAACTTACTTTTAAATCAAACGATTTACAGAAGCGTGGCAAACAAATGCAAGTGTCCCCTTTGTTTGGCTTACCCGATTCTGTTCTTCTGTGAAAGCAACGAAGAATTCAGTTTTCCATGGCTACAGAACAAACTGAAAACTGGTTGAAAGAATACAGGACTGTCTTTCAGCAAAGAAAGCTACTACCTGATTGCCTGACTTAAGCTACTCACTCTTGCATGTGAGTTCATTTCAACTAAGGGGCATGAAAGAGCTGGAAGAATCGTGCACATGACCAAGATGTCACGCTTGATAAGATTCTTGATGGATCGTATTCAAGCACACAATAACACATCTTTGAAAAACGAATGCTAAACGGAGGATTTTACTTTCCAAACGTTTGGCAATAATACATTATTTAACCCTTAACCCCCATCCGCTAATTCCCTCTCCCATCACTGAAAACGGTTAGTAATGCTATGCATGTGCATGGGATTCTGAAGTGCGTTCAAATCGACCTACCGTTCGCCGACCGGTAGGCGAGCCCCCGATGTGCACTCTTAAACGACTCGTTATGATCGAACGGTAGCCAAGATGGCTTCCGCGATGCCTTCTAATTGTCCCGGATTGCGCTTCTCAACCAAATGAGTAAACCAGCAGCTGCAGACTGCTCGTTCCTTGTGAAAGCTGATAAAAGACGTTAGAATGCAGCTGTGCATGAAGGTTCAGCATCGCTCGAATCGAAATTTATGTCAAAACGGCAGTGCTGACTTGGTGGTAAGCAAGAATTTCTCGATGCTCAATTCAATGGAGGTTACACAACAAACTAAGGGCTAATGTAAGATATAAGAGTTGCCTCCCTTGAAATTTTTTAAACCATCATTTCGTACAAATGTTTGTTCACATCTTGCCCGGTAATTATTTCAGAGCGGTATTTCTTTATTTAGACAAAGAACAATATCAGCCTAACTTCTTGTAAAGTCTTCGCATTGGCTGAGTAATAATCACAGGTTGAAATGCGTGCCACAGCGCATATTTGTGGTGGCGACTTTCCTCCTTTCCCCGAAGGCAGCGCAACTACGCTCCGGCGCGGTATCTACAGGTCGATACCGGAAGCCGTACCAAGTCGTTCAAGAGGTGACCGGAATCGACCGGTCGATAATGGTTGGCCTCTTGAACCCACTACTGGCTGTGTCACTGCAGTGAAGTGATCTTGTCATTGTTGATAGCATTATTGGATAGAAAGAAAACGTATATTGTATGTATCATATGAATATTGTAAGGCGCTCATACATCGGTAGAATAGTAAGTTTACATTTTCGACTGAAGAAGTCTTTTCTAGGTTGCTAAAAGAATGTCCGTGAAAGTATATTTATTCAACAGAAGTTAAAAGTTTACCTAGTTGTGCTGATGCGTGTATTGTCTCTGATAATGTATGTGACTGATCGGGTTTGAACATTAATGCTTCTTTCTTCTGAAAACAAATCAGCATGAGCATTTTTTAATGAAAGCGTACTAGATTCATTAACACTTTAAGATAACGGTAATAACTGTAAACGATTCTGTTGATTTATAGGCCTACCAAATGCAAAATTCACTCGATTGCATACAAGTAGGCATATGTCACATTTGTATAGCCATATATGCTGCTGCTCTATAACAACGATGTCACACAGATTGTGGCTGATGGAAGCTTCTAGTAGCTTCTCGCAAGATTTCACGCTTTAGGAAAAACCTATTCTTGCCAGACGACTTGATGAAAGACAGGTGTGTGTGTGTGTGTGTGTGTGTGTGTGTGTGTGTGTGTGTGTGTGTGTGTGTGCTATTTGTACATGTTTGCAGTTTTTTGTTTGTTTGTTTGTTTGCTTATCGCTAGATGTATTATTTGGCAACTATAAGTTTGTTTTCTCAAGAATAACGTTCAATCGTCTGGGTTGAATTAAAGACACGGTTGAGTGTGAATGATCTGACCTTGTCCAGATGCCCTACAAAAGAGTTTTTGTCCTTTGGTTGAGCTGTAAGAGTAGGCACCCAAAGACCCAGTAGCCAAGGGTTTCTGCTGCTGAGGCGGACACTGAACGAATATGGTCTTATGTTACCCAAGTTATGAAGACTGGTTGAAAGAACACAGGACTGACTTTCTGCAAAAATATCATTCACTGATACCTGAGTCAAGCTGCTTCCTCTCACATACGAGTTCATTTCAGTTCAGGGGAATGAAAGAGCTGGAAGCATTGCGCACATGGCCAAGATGTCACTCTTGATTATATTATTTATGGTTCTTATTCAAGTTTACAATAACACATCTCTGAAATATTAATGTTGAATGGAAGATTTCCCCCCAAAAGTTTGGCAATAGTAGTGTGTACAATAAAGAAAAGAAAAAATCCGTCCGCACTCCCCATCAACCCCCAGCTGCTAATTCCCCCTCCCCTCAGTGACGAAAGAAACGCAGTGCATGTGCATGAGATTCTGGCAGTGTCAATGTAATAACCATTTCATTGTTGAAGGCAAGGTTAAAAATGCAGAAAACATTCATTGTAGGTATCAGATGTCTACAGAAAGGTGCGTAGAATGACAAGTTCATATTTTCGACTAAAGACGTCTACTCTAGGTGGCTAAAAGAGAAGTTGTAAAAGATTACTTAATCAACACAAGTTACAGGTTAGCCTCGTTGTTGTGCTGATGCGTGTACTGTCACTAAAAATGCATGTGACCAATCGAGTTTGAACACCAATGCTTCTTCCTTCTTAAAGCATATTAGCCAGAGGAGCTATTTTGATGAAAACAAACTTAACGAAATAACTTTTAATAATAATGGAAATGTATATAAACGTTTCTGCTGATTTATGCTAGATGCAAAATTCAATCTTATGTATGTAAGTAGGCATGCATACGTCGTTTTGTATAACAATGTATGCTAGTGCTCTATGTTATTTTGTTCGTCCGTCGAGTCGACGAGGATCACTCTAGTCATCCGGGGAGTTGCTGGGACTGGCTCTGTCTGTGCGTGCACAGATGGCTGACGAGGCCGATCCTGGCACGAAAGGTTCGGGAACAGAAGGGACATGGGACGAATGGGACGTCTCCCGGAGGGTTGACAGCACGGACCTTTCGGGCTTGTCTCTTCTTTTCTGCGCGGTGATCCTGTTTGCCTCGCATGTCTTGGCACCTTTGTGGATGGAAGAGCGCCAGGTGGATCGGTCCATTGCAGCTCGTTCCCACGTGTCTGGTTTGATGGCGAAAGCTTTCAGTGAGGCTTTCAGGGTGTCTTTGAAGCGCTTCTTTTGCCCACCGTGGGACCGCTGGCCATGCTGGAGCTCACTATAGAAGAGTCTCTTTGGCAGTCTCTCGTCTGTGCTCTATAGTGCTCTATAACAACAATGTCACATACATGTAGATTGTGGCTGATGGAAATTTCTAGTAGCTTATCGCAAGAATTCACGCTTCAGCAAAAATTACCCTTGCCAGAACAATAGGTTAACGATATGCTTGTGTGTGTGTGTGTGTGTGTGTGTGTGTGTGTGTGTGTGTGTGAGCGTGTGTGCTCGCGTGTGTGTATGTGTGTGTGTGTGCGTGTGTGTGTGTGTGTGTGTGTGTGTGCGTGCTATTTGTATATGCTCGTAGTTTTTTGTTTGTTTTCCATTAGATGTAATATTTGTTTTTTGTTTTTATTTTGTTTTAATTCATGAGTTTTTTCAACAGTAACGTTCGATCCTGAAGGTTAGTTTGAAGACACGGTTTGTTGTGAATTGTCTGATGTAGTCCAGATGCCTTAAAGTAGCTTCTTTTGCTGCTAGAGGCCGCCTCTTGGTTGAGCTGTAAGAGCAGGCACCAAAAAACGAAACGCGTCAGAGGTTTCAGCTGCTGAGGGGGACATTGAGCGGCAATGGCCGTGTGCAGCACATCATGTGTGAAAATGAAAAAGAATAGATCTACCAAAATTGATAGATTAGTACGTCAATAAGGAACTAATGTATTGGATATGAGCAGTATAATGGGAAGACTTTGTAAAACTGCTATCCAGCGGACAGCATAGACTGAGATACTACTTGATACTTCACACCCTAAAACGCGGAGACGATAACCTAGCAGACACAGAGAGAAAGTAAAACAAAACAAATGGTAACACTGCACATTTTGGCTTTTGCTGTCAGGAGGAGAAAGTTCTTGTAGCATGCCGAGTATATCAAATGCCATTAAAGAGCGTTTGTTTTTCCATGCTATAAGAATTCTCAAAGATGTAGGTAATTTGCTTGAGAGTGTACCATGAAATTGGAACCACCTGATGCCTCGGAATTAGGCATACAAATTGCACGTTGGATTTATCAGTGTTTATTACTTACAAAAGATCCAGCATATTGTGAAATTATTTATGTTTAAAAACCAGGTTATATAAACGGCATTGCACAAACGGACTAATGTAACAATAACTAAATTGCATGTCAACACACAGGTGCATTGAGAGGTATCTGATATCACGGAAAAGAATAAACGGATGTAGTAGTTTAAACAGCTAAAACGCTCACTGAATTTGGTAGTCCATTGTTTGTACACGTGGTACTTTTGAATATTCCACTTACACATCCGATGCTTGCAGGGCAAGAAAAATATATGATACATAAACACAGTTATTCCAGGCAAAACCCCTTCAACAGACTAAAATCACACGCCTCCCTCATCCCAGTTTTGAATTATGCACCTTTTCTATTCTACAAAAATGTTCAGACTATCTATCGAGAGTTCTGATAGATCATAAGGCATTTATAGAGAACAGCTTTACACAGGCATATGCTCAATGTCAAAACTACAAAGTATGACATACATTCTATTTTATCTACTTATACCTATTACTTTGTTGTCATAACCTGGTAATATACATGCACAAGCAGAAAATGATGTGTCTCAGTGTATAGCTTTTGCCAAACCTCGTTGAGTAAGGAAATACCTTATTAAAATAGCTTTATATATATACGCTCAAACATGAAATAAATTATTTAAAAAACTTATAACTTGACAGACAATGAAATTTTGATTTGGTTTTACTGAACACGTTTTTATATGCAGAGAAAAGTACTAAACTTTCAAACACCAAACGACCCATGAAGGTAGTTACGGTGTGTTTTTTCCACGAAAATATAAATTCAGGTTTTTGCACGTTAGTCTGCTCTACACAACATATTGTACGTAACAATGACACAGCATATTATATACAGAGGAATGTAATGTACAAGGCAACACTTAAAAAACCAACCGGGAAAGATGAGTTTCATATTGGAAACCACCAACATAAACAGTTTTGAGAGGTAATCCTTGGCATGTCCGTGCTTTTAAAAATATAAAGTCGTCTGTGTGATAAAGCTTCTTTGTACATGAGCACACACAGTATTTACTCTTACTTTGTGCAAACATTAAAAAAACATTAACCAGCGTATGCTTTTCATATACATCTCTTGTATCTGCTTATGTATTTAACACGTTCACTGGTAGTCCTACATTATTAATGGCTGTGGAATTTACTACTTTTATTTATTGAACCAAAAATGTTGCCAGACCCCCCTACTATTGATATTGTACATTGATTGCATTTATTCCATATAACTTGAAATAATGTACACGAATTACTATATTACAAAATGTCAGTTACTCCCAAAATGTCACAGCAACCTGCTTGCTCTTTATATTTTGTACATGTTTTATGCACGATATGTAGACAAGTTCACGCAATTATTATTTCATGTTGTCCAATCATTCTTCCTTTCTTCTTTTCTTTCTTTTTCTTTCTTTCTTCAATACAGTTCTAATCAACCTACCACATGGGGGATGGGGAAAGCCCTAATAGCCATGTAGCCACAGTTTTAGATCTTAAACGACTGTGTCCGCCTCCTACTCTGAACTGTACACAACATGTACGTGATTCCTTTTCTTTCGGTGTAATAGATGTCCCCAACTTTTCAAATGACAAGATTGTCGTGTAACCAATTTCAAAATGATATTAAATCTAATCTTAGAAGTGCTTAAAGTCATGGCATGTTCTCAACAATTCCTCGCATAACTTGTAAAGTTGCATCAATTAGTATGGAACCTGCAGATGATGCTGAAGAGAACACATGTAAACTTTTGCAGCAATTCGTCATTGGTGATCTTGACAGTAGCAAACATACAGTACAGTTTTTAAAAACTTCACTGATGTAAGTAAAATTTTCTATAATAAAAAATGATTTATGAAAAAATCAATTTTGTTTTAAGCACAATGTCCGTGAAGCCAGTAAGAATTGCACTTCACAGGTCCCTGACAGTATCCACAAAGTGCAGCTGAAGGTTTTGGTACATGTCTCGTTTCGACCACTTTCGAAGTATTTTGGCATATAAATACGTACAGGCAACTACCATGACTAAATACAACACAATTACATGATGATAGTGTCCTTTTAAAGTCAACACTCACTTTGATAAATGCATCCTCTAGGATTTGTTTAAATTGAAACCAACATAATATTGCTACTTCCAGTGATTGATAGCATGTGTTGGAAAAGACCTTGCAACTCGTATGAGAATCCAATCGCCTATAGAACGCTGTCAGGGTACCTCACAATTAGAGTATGGTTTTAAAAGGATAACTGAAAACAGTAACGATGAGGGTTAGCCCAACAGTCGAATGTGTGAGCACGTTACTAATGTATCAGCACGTGTCTTGACTAAGCAGACTTCCATGAAAAGAAATGCCACAGACACTACAAGATGAATACTAGAAAGCAAGAATGCAGTTTTTATATACCCCGTGTGAGTAAACATGTATTTTGAAGTGTCGGTATTCTGGGCTATCGAGTAATTACATAAATATGAGGTTTACGTCATGTGTGTGTCGGTTTTTGTCCTGTATGTATCAGCATGTGTCTTGACAAACCATACTTCTGAGCAAATGACTTATTACAGATACTGCAAGGATGTGGTTTTTGTCCTGTGTGAGTCAGCATGTGTTGTGTCAAATGAGACGTAAGAGCAAAGGACTTATTACAGACACTGCAAAAATGCGGTTTCTGTTCTGTATGTGTCAACATGTGTTGTGTCAAATGAGACTTCTGAACAAAGGGTTTAGTACAGAAACTGCAAGAATGCTGTTTCTGTCCTGTGCGTGTCAACATGTGTTGTGTCAAAATAGACTTCCAAGCAAAGGATTTATTGCAGATACTGCAAGAATACAGTTTCAGTCCTGTGTGAGTCAACATGTGTTTAGACAAGATGATTTGTTGAGCAAACGACTTAGCGCAGATTGTACAGGAATGGGGCTTCTGACTGGAGTGTATCAACATGTTTTCTGACAAACTACCTTTACGACCAAATGACTTGCTACAGATGTTACAAGCATGCTGTTTCTGACAAGATTGTTTCCACTCATGACCAGCCAAAGTAGACCTTGAAACGAAAGACTGATTACATGTGATTCTGAAATGTACTTTCCCTCTTGTGTGTGTCAGCATGTGTCTTGAGAGACTGGACTATGTAGCAAACGATTTAGTACGAGCACTACAAGTATAAACCTTGATCCCCCAGTGTATCATCATGTGTCCCAATAATGTGGACCATTTGTTAAAAGACTTACCGCATTGTGTACACAGATGCTCTTTGTCTCCTGCATGCAACCACATGTGTTGTTGCAGTTCTGATTTAGAATCAAATGGCCGTATGCAAACGGAGCAACGCCAGGGATTGGCTTTCAAGTGAGAAAGCATGTGTTCTATCAGTGTAGTCTTGTCTGAACAAGTCTTGCCACAGAAACCACAGGAGTAGGAATCCATGACTTGTTTTGTTGAGGAAGAACAGGAAGACAACTCCCTCATCTCAGTAGACTTCATTGTGTTGGGACGTATGAAGCGGTCGTTGGCTTCTAAAGACATCCTGGCATGGAGACAGAGGGACAAAATAAGAGGCGGTTTCAGTAGTGGGTTTCAGAGTATAATAATGATGATTACTGGGGACAATTGTCCGACAACATAACATCTGAGATTAATGCAAATATACCACATACAAAAACTCTTGAAACCTTTCCATACACCCGAGCTTTATGCCACATTACACGATACATACAAAGTATTTGTCATCGCCTATCACGTGTAACTCTATTTCATTCTAAAGATGAGCGATGGATACAAACATACTGTGATGCTACTGTTGTTAGGATCACTGCCAAAGTAGTTAGGAAAACCCTTCTTCAAAGCTGCGAGCAGGGTTTCCATTCATTAGAGACAAACTTTCTCTATCAATCTTGTGGAGATTACAGACCACATGCAACGACCAGGTTTTGACAAAGAAGGAAAATTGTCATAAGAAAAGACACGACATCAATGGGCAGTGTACGTCGAGACGCTGTATGGAACTCCTAGGTCTTGTAACCTTTCCAAAAGCTGTCCTAGTGGTGAAGAACACTTACACTTTCAACGCCAACTTTTACTCGTGCTCTAGGCCAGTAAAAAGATACAAAACTTGTTCATCTTTCACTCATTGATGTTGACAGTAAAGCAGATAACATCATTGACATCGTATTAGCATACCTTCAGATTAAGGACTATGTAACTATGCATGAAAAACAAGGCTTGGGTGCGAAAGCAGTTTTTGAGAAAACGCTGAGTAAAATGACCAGCACAATAAATCATGTATACATTTTCCTTATATTTACGTAATTAAAAAAAGAAGATATTCTCTATGAACATGCTGTCGTTTCCCGACAATGCATGAAAAAAAAATAATATTGTGGTTGAACTAGATCATTTAGTCATGTGTAGGACTCAAGCCTTGTTTACTCCTGCACAGGCACATATTTGCAGTGGAATTGTAGCCATTGATGATACAAACAGCTTCTTTACTAATTTCAGGAGAGTTCAGATAGACAGAATGGTATGTTTATCACAAGGAATTAGGTGGCTCATCAGTCAAGGGAACAGAGTGGGAGAGTATTGAATCCACATGTTTTCTACACTTGCATAGTCTTGGTTAGCATTGCTATGAACAGAATGTGTAAAACAAAAAACGGTTTGTCTTTGAGTGCCTATCTGTAACTCGTTTGTACGTCCTCTGTCAGCACAGAGAAAGTAATATGTTGTCTAATAAATAGCCAGGGAGATGGGAAAGAGTGCGAGCTTTTCTTCAAATGAAATGCAGAAGGAATATTCTTTATAAATAGGACGATGTAGTGTGAAATATTGTGGGAACGTCTAAAGGCAACATGCAAGCAACAATAACGTTAGAAATGAAACTTTTCATTAGTGCTGGATGATCTGACTGAGAAATACATTGCAACACTTAGTGCAACAGCATCGACAGTAGTGAGTTGCAAATGCTGGGATGTAATGCATGGGGATTAACAGGATTAACAACTATTGCTAGAAAATAAAATCAACAAAAACGTTCATTAAGGTCAAACATTGCAAATAAGTTTGCAGACCAGATCAACATATTTGCTTTGTTTGGCTTACCGGATATTGTTCTTCTCTTAAAGCAATGAAAATTCAGTTTTCCTCGACTGTAAAACAAAATGAAGACTGGTTCAAAGAACACAGGAGTGACTGTCTTATTCCAAGGAAAGCTCACCCACTGGCTGTCTGTCTCACCCTGCTTCCTGTTCCATGTGAGTTCATTGAGTTCATCTCATTTCAGTAGTATGAAAGAGCCAGGAGAATCATGCACATGACCAAATTTCGTGCTAAAAATATGTTAATGATTCTCATTCCAACTGGAAATTGAATCATGAATGGACTTTTTCCTTTCCAAATGTTTGACAGTCTCTCTTTTTTTAAGAACAAACCACCTAAACCCAGACCTCCACATTCCATACCCACCATCACCCATCCTCTCCTCATGACCCCCCACAAATGGCTGGACATATACTAAGGAATTAGGTATGGTTTCCTGCAATAATGCTTAAACTGTTAAAGGTAAGGTTTTAAAAAAGAACAAGGTTCGTTGTAGGTGACAGATGTCATACATCAGTAGAATCAAGTATGCACATTTTCGACTGAAGAAGTTTTCTGTATAGATGTCGTAACGAAAGGAGGAGGAGAGAGAAGGAGAGATGAGGAAGGAGGAGTAAGGAGGAGGGAGGAAGAGGGAGGAGGAGAGAGGAGAAGGGAGGAGGAGGGAGGGGAAGGAGGAGAGAGGAGGAGGGAGAAGGGAGGGGGAGGGGGGAGGAAAAAGGGGCACGGCTGTTTCAGCTGGGCTCTTTAGTTGTCCAGGCTGGGCTGTCCTGGAGCACTCAGCTCTATAGCTATGCTACTATATAGTTGCAGCTGGGCTGTCCTGGAGCACTCAGCTCTATAGCTATGCTACTATATAGTTGGAGCTGGGCTGTCCTGGAGCACTCAGCTCTATAGCTATGCTACTATATAGTTGGCGCTGGGCTGTCCTGGAGCACTCAGCTCTATAGCTATGCTACTATATAGTTGGAGCTGGGCTGTCCTGGAGCACTCAGCTCTATAGCTATGCTACTATATAGTTGGAGCTGGGCTGTCCTGGAGCACTCAGCTCTATAGCTATGCTACTATATAGTTGCAGCTGGGCTGTCCTGGAGCACTCAGCTCTATAGCTATGCTACTATATAGTTGCAGCTGGGCTGTCCTGGAGCACTCAGCTCTATAGCTATGCTACTATATAGTTGCAGCTGGGCTGTCCTGGAGCACTCAGCTCTATAGCTATGCTACTATATAGTTGCAGCTGGGCTGTCCTGGAGCACTCAGCTCTATAGCTATGCTACTATATAGTTGCAGCTGGGCTGTCCTGGAGCACTCAGCTCTATAGCTATGCTACTATATAGTTGCAGCTTGGTGTCGGGGAACCTTATCGTATAACTCGTCGCCTCCTTCCCTGAGCTAAATTTAGTGCGACCGTTCTGTTGTAATATTTCTTTGCCAATCTTTCTCCACAGATTCTACACAACTTGAAGTCGGCGTTGATGCTCGGCTTGAGTATGTAGATTGGTGAGAATCACTTCCATTGTCAGTCATGATTGAATTCCAACTTTCCGAAAACTCGAAAACTTAGCCATAGACAACATAAAACGTTTGTCTGCAATGTCAGAAAGTTTCAGTCATTTTCAAAATTTGCACAAACTTCAGCAGAAATTATGGAGTGGAATGTGGCTTTAGAGGCTCGGCTAAACTTTCCGAGAACTCTCAAACAAAGAATTGGCCTCCAATGTCAGAAACTTTCAGTCACTTCAAAGATTGCAGAGTAGAGATATTCACTCACAAACTTGAGCGTGAAGTAGCCGCGTTCAACACAAATGATGTAGACATAGAAGGCTGCAGACAGTGCAATGTAGTTTTAGCGGCTGGGCTTGACCTGACCTGTT
>JAWQFJ010031612.1:0-15761 GCA_034096865.1 Theodoxus fluviatilis | reverse complement strand
ATATACCCACCCCCCCCCCACACACACACACACACACACACACACACACACACACACACAACTGTAAACACTCATATGGGCATTCTGCACACCATACCAACAAACTAGTTTGAGGCACTGACAATGTTTATCGAGAGCCCCAGACAAAGCAAGTGCTGCCCTTGGGAGTGAACAGTGAGAGAGTCAGTGTTTTTCATTGCGGAGTGAACAGAGAGAGTCAGTGTTTTTCATTGCGGAGTGAACAGTGAGAGTCAGTGTTTTTCATTGCGGAGTGAACAGTGAGAGAGTCAGTGTTTTTCATTGCGGAGTCAAACAGTGAGAGAGTCAGTGTTTTTCATTGCGGAGTGAACAGTGAGAGAGTCAGTGTTTTTCATTGCGGAGTGAACAGTGAGAGAGTCAGTGTTTTTCATTGCGGAGTGAACAGTGAGAGAGTCAGTGTTTTTCATTGCGGAGTGAACAGTGAGAGAGCCAGTGTTTTTCATTGCGGAGTGAACAGTGAGAGAGTCAGTGTTTTTCATTGCTGAGTGAACAGTGAGAGAGTCAGTGTTTTTCATTGCGGAGTGAACAGTGAGAGAGTCAGTGTTTTTCATTGCGGAGTGAACAGTGAGAGAGTCAGTGTTTTTCATTGCGGAGTGAACAGTGAGAGAGCCAGTGTTTTTCATTGCGGAGTGAACAGTGAGAGTCAGTGTTTTTCATTGCGGAGTGAACAGTGAGAGTGTCAGTGTTTTTCATTGCGGAGTGAACAGTGAGAGTGTCAGTGTTTTTCATTGCGGAGTGAACAGTGAGAGAGTCAGTGTTTTTCATTGCAGAGTGAACAGTGAGAGAGCCAGTGTTTTTCATTGCGGAGTGAACAGTGAGAGAGCCAGGGTTTTTCATTGCGGAGTGAACAGTGAGAGTGTCAGTGTTTTTCATTGCGGAGTGAACAGTGAGAGTGTCAGTGTTTTTCATTGCGGAGTGAACAGTGAGAGAGTTAGTGTTTTTCATTGCGGAGTGAACAGTGAGAGAGTCAGTGTTTTTCATTGCTTACCCCAACTGTGGAATCCTCTGGCACTGTCCCGACATGCCGGACATCAGGTTGCCGTGGCTGATCATCACTCCTGCAAGCAGTTGACTCAGTGTTGTAAGCAACCAACAACAAATAACTGGCAACAAATCTCTATCTTCAAAAACAAGGTTTTGTAGGATTTGATCATCACCCCTGCAGCAGTTGACTCAAGAGTTATAAGCAACCAACAATAAATAACAGACAGCAAATATCTACCTTCAGAGGTAAGGTATTTATAGAATTTGATCATCACCTGTGCAGCAGATGACTCGATGTACAAACAACCAACATAACAGTCGGCAGATCAGCATCTTCAAAATGAAGGTATCCATAGGATTTGATTTTTATCCCTAACGGCTGTTGACTCGATGCAACAAGCAACCGACAAAATATGCATACCAGTATCTTCAAAGGAAAGGTTTTGATGGGATTTGATCATAGTCACAACAAGCAACAGACTCAGGATAAGAAGAAACTAATGTAACAGCTGGCAAATCAGCTTATGGAAGGTTAGGCTTTTCACAGGATATGATAATTGCCCTTGCAAACAGTAGACTATATGTAACAAGCAGCCTACAAAATAGGCAGCTGATCAGCAAACTGAAAAGTTCCATTTCCACAGGATTAACATCCAGCATAAAGCATCATTCAGATGAGCTGACTATCATCTGTGTTTCACACATATAAAATGCAGATACTTGTCTCAACTCAAAAGTGAAATGAATACCAGTGAAGTGCCTGAATGCGAAAGACTGAAAAGCATGTTGTTGCGAGGGCATGGTCAATGGACCAACACAGTGGCAACTGATCCATGCAGTGACTGAAACAACACAGGCATGTCCCTTACCTTTGGGAACCCCTGTAGAGCCACTGGTGTACATGATCACAGCAATGTCCTCACGCTTGGGTTTTGTTGCTGGCGTGGTGACTGACAAAAGACCAGGAAAGAATGGTGTTCATTCTGGTCATTAAAAAAATTCCCATAAAAAACAGTCAAGTTCATGGTAGACCACACAACTATCCGGTCAACGTTGAATACAAGATAATATGGTTTCAAAAAATCATAAGTGGATTAGAGTATTTCACGTTTCCTCATCTGGCCATTATCAGTTTGCAGTTTCCTCAAGACTCAGGACAGTTAAGTATGTTTTTGAAGCACCCATGAATAAACAATAAACAAAAACTTCCACAATAAGATGCAACCCTCCAACCCCCACACCCCCCTAAAAGTTTTCCTTCCAAGTGAGCTGTCTCTTTTCAGCTGGAAGGCCAGGATCCTTGCGCCGCGGGGGACTGCTGGGGTAGTACACATTTCCTCTTTCAGTACTTCAAGCACAGTTGGAGGTAAACTGATCTAGCCCTGTCCCAATGTCCCCCAGTTGCCTCCTTGGCTGCTTGGGGCTGCCCCTGGCTGAGTTTCTGGAGCAGACCCCACAAGCCTAGCAGCTACAGGCTCCAGTTGGTGAGAGGAGCATCAAACTCCCTGGCTGAGTTACTGGAGCAGCCCCCACAAGCCTAGCAGCTACAGGCTCCAGTTGGTGAGAGGAGCATCAAATTCCCTGGCTGAGTTACTGGAGCAGACCCCACAAGCCTAGCAGCTACAGGCTCCAGTTGGTGAGAGGAGCATCAAACTCCCTGGCTGAGTTACTGGAGCAGCCCCCACAAGCCTAGCAGCTACAGGCTCCAGTTGGTGAGAGGAGCATCAAATTCCCTGGCTGAGTTACTGGAGCAGACCCCATAAGCCTAGCAGCTACAGGCTCCAGTTGGTGAGAGGAGCATCAAACTCCCTGGCTGAGTTACTGGAGCAGACCCCACAAGCCTAGCAGCTACAGGCTCCAGTTGGTGAGAGGAGCATCAAACTCCATGGCTGAGTTACTTGAGAAGACCCCACAAGCCTAGCAGCTACAGGCTCCAGTTGGTGAGAGGAGCATCAAACTCCCTGGCTGAGTTACTGGAGCAGACCCCACAAGCCTAGCAGCTACAGGCTCCAGTTGGTGAGGGGAGCATCAAACCCCCTGGCTGAGTTTCTGGAGCAGCCCCCACAAGCCTAGCAGCTACAGGCTCCACTTGGTGAGGGGAGCATCAAACTCCCTGGCTGAGTTTCTGGAGCAGCCCCCACAAGCCTAGCAGCTACAGGCTCCAGTTGGTGAGAGGAGCATCAAACTCCCTGGCTGAGTTACTGGAGCAGACCCCACAAGCCTAGCAGCTACAGGCTCCAGTTGGTGAGGGGAGCATCAAGCAGCTGCAGTTCCTTCATACACAAGTACTCCACTTCAAAGCAGCACTCCTCCGCAGTTCAACATTGAGGGGAGCATCAAGCAGCTGCAGTTCCTTCATACACAAGTACTCCACTTCAAAGCAGCACTCCTCCGCAGTTCAACATTGTCCAGTCCCCATTGTTCCTACCTACACATGGCAGGGCACCAGTCAGGCCAGGTATGGAGACTGAGAGGGCACTCACTGTTCTCAGGCCTGCTCCCAATGGCTTCCACCTCTGCCATGGTCATGATGGTGACGCGGTCTGGGATTTTGTCTGCATGGGGTACCTTGGCCTTCTCCGACATGAGGATGATGTGTGTCACCTTCGGCATCTTGTCCATGTTGCCCTGAACAGAAAGCAGAAGTCAGCCAGTTTAGGAAAAGGTCACATGTATCAAGACAGCAGTCAGGCAAATCGGCAAAAGGTGAGATATTCAAAAACCATCAGTCGGCAACAGGTCAGCTGATCCATACCAGTGGAGGCGGTGGATTGTGGAGGCACCTCCAATGTGGAGGTAGGAAACCAAGGTCAATGACTAGATGCATGCATACCTTGTTTTGAATGCTACTTAAACCCTGTGTGATAATTCTCTGCCCTTGTTGCCACAAGCTCTCCAAATGAGTACAGGCTGTGGTTTCATCTTTGGCACCACTTCATAGGACAATGTCCTCTCAAACACAGTCACCATCCCAAGTCTTTGTATCTGCACACTGATATTATTTTGTTTGTACTTTCCATCACTGCTCTTGCTCTCACTCATTTGACGGCTACTCAAATGGAAAAGAATCATCACCTGCAATCACTCAATTAGCAGAAATGTTATTTTTTCAAGACAGTGTCCTTGACTGAACTAGATCTGTGCCCCAAAATTCCAAATGTAAGGGGACCATCTTGTGTGATGACTACGTATTAGAGTGAACAATTAAGCTGTAATATTCCAAATGCAAATCTAGACAACTCTTCATGAGTGATTAAGCCTGAAAGACCATCAAAGCAAAATAAGCATTAGACATCCATATAGGCATTCAAAACCTCATGGGTCAATCTAACTGGTTGGCTGCAGAGGCTTCATAGCAGGGTCTGTCATCTGATCCCTGTGAGGTCTAGGCGCCGGGGCTCAGGAGGGCGGGAGAGAGACAAGGGAGCCTCAGAGGCTGTCCAAGTCTGCATTCCCACGGATCTGGCAGACAAGAGACAGGTGGGGTTGACCGACAATAGATCAGATGCTCCCAAGTGACCTGCTTAGCTACTTGGGGTGCCCCACCCTGGGTTACTGGAGTAGCCCCTGCCTGGGTTACTGGAGTAGCCCCACCCTGGGTTACTGGAGTAGCCCCACCCTGGGTTACTGGAGTAGCCCCTGCCTGGGTTACTGGAGTAGCCCCTGCCTGGGTTACTGGAGTAGCCCCTGCCTGGGTTACTGGGTTACTGGAGTAGCCCCTGCCTGGGTTACTGGAGTAGCCCCTGCCTGGGTTACTGGAGTAGCCCCTGCCTGGGTTACTGGAGTAGCCCCTGCCTGGGTTACTGGAGTAGCCCCTGCCTGGGTTACTGGAGTAGCCCCTGCCTGGGTTACTGGAGTAGCCCCTGCCTGGGTTACTGGAGTAGCCCCTGCCTGGGTTACTGGAGTAGCCCCTGCCTGGGTTACTGGAGTAGCCCCTGCCTGGGTTACTGGAGTAGCCCCTGCCTGGGTTACTGGAGTAGCCCCTGCCTGGGTTACTGGAGTAGCCCCTGCCTGGGTTACTGGAGTAGCCCCTGCCTGGGTTACTGGAGTAGCCCCTGCCTGGGTTACTGGAGTAGCCCCTGCCTGGGTTACTGGAGTAGCCCCTGCCTGGGTTACTGGGTTACTGGAGTAGCCCCTGCCTGGGTTACTGGAGTAGCCCCTGCCTGGGTTACTGGAGTAGCCCCTGCCTGGGTTACTGGAGTAGCCCCTGCCTGGGTTACTGGAGTAGCCCCTGCCTGGGTTACTGGAGTAGCCCCTGCCTGGGTTACTGGAGTAGCCCCTGCCTGGGTTACTGGAGTAGCCCCTGCCTGGGTTACTGCAGTAGCCCCTGCCTGGGTTACTGCAGTAGCCCCTGCCTGGGTTACTGGAGTAGCCCCTGCCTGGGTTACTGGAGTAGCCCCTGCCTGGGTTACTGGAGTAGCCCCTGCCTGGGTTACTGGAGTAGCCCCTGCCTGGGTTACTGGAGTAGCCCCTGCCTGGGTTACTGGAGTAGCCCCTGCCTGGGTTACTGGAGTAGCCCCTGCCTGGGTTACTGGAGTAGCCCCTGCCTGGGTTACTGGAGTAGCCCCTGCCTGGGTTACTGGAGTAGCCCCTGCCTGGGTTACTGGAGTAGCCCCTGCCTGGGTTACTGGAGTAGCCCCTGCCTGGGTTACTGGAGTAGCCCCTGCCTGGGTTACTGGAGTAGCCCCTGCCTGGGTTACTGGAGTAGCCCCTGCCTGGGTTACTGGAGTAGCCCCACCCTGGGTTACTGGAGTAGCCCCTGCCTGGGTTACTGGAGTAGCCCCTGCCTGGGTTACTGGAGTAGCCCCTGACTGGGTTACTGGAGTAGCCCCTGCCTGGGTTACTGGAGTAGCCCCTGCCTGGGTTACTGGAGTAGCCCTGCCTGGGTTACTGGAGTAGCCCCTGCCTGGGTTACTGGAGTAGCCCCTGCCTGGGTTACTGGAGTAGCCCCTGCCTGGGTTACTGGAGTAGCCCCTGCCTGGGTTACTGGAGTAGCCCCTGCCTGGGTTACTGGAGTAGCCCCTGCCTGGGTTACTGGAGTAGCCCCTGCCTGGGTTACTGGAGTAGCCCCTGCCTGGGTTACTGGAGTAGCCCCTGCCTGGGTTACTGGGTTACTGGAGTAGCCCCACCCTGGGTTACTGGAGTAGCCCCTGCCTGGGTTACTGGAGTAGCCCCTGCCTGGGTTACTGGAGTAGCCCCTGCCTGGGTTACTGGAGTAGCCCCTGCCTGGGTTACTGGAGTAGCCCCTGCCTGGGTTACTGGAGTAGCCCCTGCCTGGGTTACTGGAGTAGCCCCTGCCTGGGTTACTGGAGTAGCCCCTGCCTGGGTTACTGGAGTAGCCCCTGCCTGGGTTACTGCAGTAGCCCCTGCCTGGGTTACTGCAGTAGCCCCTGCCTGGGTTACTGCAGTAGCCCCTGCCTGGGTTACTGGAGTAGCCCCTGCCTGGGTTACTGGAGTAGCCCCACCCTGGGTTACTGGAGTAGCCCCTGCCTGGGTTACTGGAGTAGCAGTGAGGGATTCCAGCTGAAGAGGGCATCAAGTAGCTCCAGCTGTTTGTTGTACTTTGTACGTGCAATAAGAGGACTCACTAGGTTCAACCACCATGGTCAAAGTTTTCTCCAAATAAAGAAAACTGAATAAAAGACAACACCGATGGCACTGAGTAAAAAAAATCCTGTCATTCTAATCAAAGCATAAAAGGCACACATGACACACAAGATGAAAATAATCTATGTATCTATGAAATGGCAAGTATGGTTCAGAGTCCTACTTGAAAGTATACATAGGCTACACGGAGCTGCAACAGCTGTCATCTGCTAGAGTTACGGGACTTGGGTTACTTATCAAGCTGGCAGACCTCAGGCCAAGTATTGCTCATAGTCATATGGGCAGTTGTCGTCAATGTTCATAAGCTCTGTACTGAAATACTTACCTCGATGACACATCTGTGTTCATAATGGGAAATAGATTTCATAAACAAATTGCTTCAAATATTGGAGTTTCAAACATTTTTACTTTATTCTAGTAGATTTATTTCCCCATACAGACTTGGGAGGCAAATGATAAGTATCATGACAATCCTTGCTGCTCTGTGTGCAATCAGAGATTTTAAAATCTTTCATCTCCCTAAGTCAAATGCTTTTCATAAACAGCATAATCCAAGAACAAGAAGAGCAAAGCCCATACGACTCACATGCTTGACCTTGACCTTTGCATGACCTTGACCTTCAGGTGACCTTCAAGGTCAAGGTCAAACAACTACACCTAACAATGACATCATACACTAAGAAATGCTTTACACATTTTTCCTACCAAAATACATGTGGCCTTGACCCAAGGTCAAGGTCATCCAAGGTCATGCAACACAAAGCTGTTAATTCAAGACATAGGAAGCACAATGGTGCTTATTGGCACTTTCTACCATGAGATATGGTCACTTTTAGTGGTTCACTACCCCATTTTGGTCACATTTCATAAGGGTCAAAGTGACCTTGACCTTGATGATATGTGACCAAATGTGTCTCATGATGAAAGTATAACATGTGCCCCACATAATTATTCAGTTTGAAACAGTTATCTTCCATAGTTCAGGGTCAAGGTCACTTCAAAATATGTATACAATCCAACTTTGAAGAGCTCCTGTGACCTTGACCTTGAAGCAAGGTCAACCAAACTGGTATCAAAAGATAGGGATTACTTTGCCCTCTATACCATATATAGGTGAGGTATCCAATCTAAAAAACTTCAGAGAAAATTGGGAAAATGTGAAAAATGGCTGTTTTTTAGACAACATTTATGGCCCCTGCGACCTTGACCTTGAAGCAAGGTCAAGTCACTATGTATGTTTTTTGACGCCTTGTCATCATACACCATCATGCCAAATTGGGTGGTGATAGACTTAATAGTCTCCGAGAAAAATTCAACGTTAAAGTTTTAAATGGACGCCCGGACGCCCGGACGCCCGGACGGACGAAACGAGTGAGTACATAGACTCACTTTTGCTTCGCATGTGAGTCAAAAATAGATGACAGTCATGCCAATCTACAGTTCCAAACTTTTTGAGGCCAAATTTTGCTCCTGACTCATTCCCATTCCATACGTAATAACTACAGTCAGTTTACCTGGTGTATGTGCTACAAACACTAATAGAAACCTAGAGAGCACAAGATCATATTCACATCCAAGTACATCATGTTAACAATGATTCAGTTATTGTCCAAGCTTATGCCCAGAACTCACAAGATCTATCACCCAAAAAGACAACTTGGATCTTCAAATACAGTTCAATGAAAGACTGAGAGGTTTCCATTGACAGTCCTTTTCAGTTTTGGTCAAGGCTGCAAGACAGTATTCTAGAGTTCTGGTGATGAGGAAATCTCTTGCCTCTTTTATGTTTGGGCTGAGGACATTTCAATGTGTTTGAGTGGGAGGGCTGTGAGCATGCAGTACGGTAAAAGATGTTGCAGCTTATCACCTATGCCTGGATCTTCAACCCCCTGTACCCTTTACCCTCTGTTCATGTAGTCAGTCACTCAGTCAGTAAATCCTTTGCTTGCACCTGCTGGAAAACACAGCTAAGTACCAACACAATCTCCACTCTATGGAATATATTCAAAACCAGTTCTAGCCCAAAATGCTGGTGTGGTGTGATGAACAGTGCAGGAAAAAACAGCAGCCATCACTATTTTGAGACAGACAAGACAACGCTGTCCTTGATAGCAGGACTTCAGTGCCAGTGGTGTGAGACAGAGTGCCCACCTGGAACTTGCTGAGCAGACAAGTGGTGGTGATGACATGGGTGGCCTCTGTCTCATTGATGCCATGAATGATGGCCTCCACTCCTAGTGTGGCATACAGAGTCACCACTGAAACACAGAGTCCATATTTACAACAAAGCCTACAGTGCATTGACAGAGGACCAGTCAATACATACATGTACACAGGAGCTGTAGTGGCTGTAGTAGTAATGATGATGATGATGATGATGATGATGATGATGATGATGATGATGATGATGACGATGACGATGACGACGACTTTTTGTTCAAGCCTGATTCATTCTCCTGGATTCATTTTGGGGAATTTTACCTCCTGTTGACACAGCACAGCATCCATTACGTGGAGAACAGCCGGTGTGACAACTGAGATTTGAACCCTACCTACAGAAGCTGTTCACTTGGCCACACTGTTCTCACTGTTGTAGCAGTTCCATCAAACTTTACAAACAATGCACGAACAGATGTTAGACTATGACAAGGAATTACACACAAATCTGGTACTTGCATGAGAGTAGAGAATCTAGCGGATTTTTTACGAATAGGATCTTGGTTTTGCATTCCACTATGCGCATACAGCAATTTTGTACAACTAAGCTTTAGGCTGACAATTATATGTATTTACTTTTCTTTTCTCCTATTTTATTTCACTCTTTTGTTCAGATGATCTCAAGAGTACTTCTTTACAGACATCTCAAAATATAAGAAGAGTTCATAAACCCATCTCTTGGGGTCTGTGGAGCTAGATGGAGTCATTGAACCACCACAGTACCAGCGAGACAAAAAACCACCAGAGTAATCAAAGTCAGCACGAAGACACCATTCTCTGGAAGCTCAGACTCACAGGGAAAGTTGTACTTGAAGCAGGCCTGGGCAGATATCATCCACTCGGCCTTGGTCTCTGCAAAGATGACCAGGTTGTGTCGGGGCTTTTGGCCGACAGCCAGAAGTCCGCTGCCCAGGTTGGTGGCCTTCAGGAAACACTCCTCATAGGTCAGCCATGTGTAGTCCCCTAGGATCAGCTGCAACAAGGAGTCTTCGGTTATTGGTCACTGAAAGAGCCATTCAGACTATATATATATATATATATATATATATATATATATATATATATAATGTTGACAATTGATGGCAGGATTGAGACAAGAAGATGTGCACCTTTCTGACCCTCATGCACAACAAATATGATACGTATCTCTGAAATAACTTCTTTCCCCCCCCTCCATTTACTGTCTCGCTTCATAGCCATTCCTTTCATAGCATTTTCCCAGCATAGGTCTCCATTCTGTTGCATTTCACTCATGTTCCAAAGATCCGAAATATGCAACTCAATGCATAAAGTCCCATACCATTAAACTCCACCAACTCGGCTATTTCCTCTACTAATCATTTAACAGGGGCTCTACAAATTGCAGTTCTGCTGTAATCATACACTGACACTCCAATTTCAAGAAATTAATCATTCAGATTTCTCCCAACCCAGGGATTGAACCACAGCACCATGCCTCCAATGTCCTCAAATGATCATGAGGCGGGACTGGTCACCTTTTTGAAGACCCGACCATTAGACTGTTTCTCATCCTGCTCCTCCAGGACCTCCCTGGTGCCTAGGCAGGGGGAGCTGCTGTGCAGTCTCACTGCCCGCACAAACAGGTCGTCCAGCGTGGAGCATTCTGGAAACAGCGTGGTGGTCAGCCGATCAAAGCAGTCCACTGACCGGTAGTAATCATCGGGACTGCCCCCTACCCTCTTGGCCTGCAAGGAAGAAAAATCAGAGATGCTTCAGCAACACTGTATTATCAGTAGCCTGAAGGGTGCATGCCAGTTGAAAACTTTAGAGTTTCCCCCCATGTTTAATAATTGTATTTTGGACATTCATTTCCCATGTATACATTATCATATGTCTTTTATAGAGTACAGAAATACAGAAGCCTCAGTAATAAGGTGTTTGCATGACCACACATCTCATGACAAACTGCAATGGAAAGACCAAATTGATTCCAACAAATGACCTCCACAAGATTTAATAAGATAATATCACGACCGCCCCGGCCATATGTTACACTTGCACCATTATCAAAATAAACTAAGTTCAGTCTTATTGTGTCTTTCTGTTTTGACTCCATAACTTGAGCAATGTGATTGAGTTAATTAATGTTGAACTTCTTGTACGTTTCTGTTTTTGAATGTATGTATTATGTTTTTGCCACCGACAAAACGAATTTCCTTGTACAATGAGGACAATAAAGTATCTTGTATCTGTATCTTGTATCTTGTATCAATGAAGTGATCCCATATATTTTCTTCGTCAATCTAATTTTTGAAAACATGTATACTCAGCAAGTGGCTACAGACAAATCACTAAAAACAAAAACAAAAACAATACAGCAAAGAAAAACACACAATTCCAAAGGATCTGTCAAACTAATACCAGACACTGCATGTCATTAGAACCACAAAGCACAAGACAAAAGGATGACAACTGTTACAGAGACATGTAAAATGGGTCTTACATGGCATGCGACTCCTGCATGCAACTAACAAGTAATCTTTTTCTTCTCACCTTAATCCGATTGGAGACTTTGAGGGTCTTGCTGGGCTTGTAGATGATAAAGTAGGGCACAAAGGCGATGATGTCATAGAAGAAGACTACGGCTTTCAAAATGCCCAGAACTGTCGTCTCAACGAATCCCCCCATGGCTGCTCCAGATGAGGATTATGCTGGTATTATCCTGAAAATACACACGTCAACTCTGTGGTAAACATCTCAAACCATTGCTGGCATTTTCCTGAAAATACAAGATCAATTGAGAAATAAGTGTCCTAAAAACAACTTCTCCTGCGACACTGACTAGGAATCAACAAATTAAAATTTGCTTCCATTTAGTAAGAAAGGAAAGAAAGAAGGCAAGAAAAAAGAAGAGAAAGAATGGAAGGAAGGAAAAACAACTGGGCAGGACAGTCGAGACAACTGACTTGCATCCATGCTATTTGTTAATGTTAGGCAAACTTATTTTTCAGTACATTCCCTGTTACTTTTTTTCTTCTGATGTCACTGTAGGCCCTTGAATGATCCATCACACAAGGTGGTTTACTAAAAGGAGAGTTAATTCTCTCTGAAAGTCATGTTATTTGTAACTCTGCCAACTGAATTCTCACAAAAATAATAAATGTATTATGTAGTGTTAGATCAACAATTATGGTAAAAAGGGATTTAGAATACCTTTTCAAAGCAATTTTGAAAACACATATTTGCAAAGTAATCCAATTTCCTTTGGCAGCAGATGCAAATAATGTCAGATCTTTAGTCAGTAAAATCTATTACATTAGAAATCTTTGCAGTGTTGAGCATGCCAGACAATGATACTAATTGCCCTTGGTTTCCCAGTTGCGCCAGCATAATTCCATTGAAAAATTCAAGCTTGCTTTATTTGGAAGAAATTGTAGCTAGTTGTCAGCAAAAAACAAAATAACCATTGTGGCAAAACTGTTGATTCCATAATGAAACTCTAATCATTCCAGTGTCGAAGGTCCCATGCAACAAAGTTGTGTTCCACAACTAGGAGGGCATTAACATGGCAATTAGCACAACACAACAAACAGTGGATTCACAGGTGAAAGGAGGAAGATGGTCATGGCTGCAGGGTAGCATGTCAAAACCCAGCCAAGAGAAAGATCTGTCACACTGATCAACAGCAGCTTGAGGGCAGTATGACCATTACGATTATGTCCCACTGGAAAGAAAATCAGATTAGTGAGAGGGCCATTGTTTCTATTGTCCCCATTAGAGCTCCCACTTAACACTTTCACACTGAGTGTGTACAAGTATGATGAGCTACTGCATTCCTGAGAGTTTTGGCAATGAAACACTGGTGACTGAGTGCACTAAAACTACTATGAATTGAATGAATGAAGGCCTCAAGGCCCATCAGCCTTTTGGGGTTATATAAGGCCATTGACTACCGAATCACTTGAGCTGTATAGAGTGTGAGCAAATCAAGTATCCACTTCCCTAGTTATTTTGCCTGCTATGAATTGAATAGGGAGATTTAGTGGGTCTCTTCGCACCCTCAACCCTCTGGATGAAAAGATCCAATTTTTTAAAAGTCAGCATTTTGGTGCTGTCCAAACCTTTCTTTCCATACTTTCTTACATTTAAATTAATCTCTTTTAAAATCTAGCAGTCAAAAGATTTTAAAAAAGAGAAAAAAATTCCTGCCACCACCAAGCGATAGAGAAGTGAAATGGCTGCTCTTGACAAGGAAGTAAAGAATCAAGACTGCGGTAAATAGCTTTTCCTCCCATGGGGAGAGAATCTACCTCTAAACCCTTCCTGGTGTGGCAACATCAAAGGGTGCATGTGAATAGCATGATGGGTCAGGCAAGGACCTATTTTTAGTAACAGCATAATGCTAGTATTAGACACCATCTATATGGATGAAACCTCTGGTGGTGATGATGCAAGTCACAGCATGAACTTCATATCTCATCAACTTGAAATACATAAGTCATTCCGGTGGTAGTGGAAACCCTATCAAAATTAATGGGACAAATGCCAATTGACTATTGAGGAACAAGAATAGCAAGTGAAGTACACAGATAAGCAGCCATGCATACCACCACAGAAAATTGCATAACTGTGCAACTACATGGCGCAGCATCTCTGACTTGGAAAGTGTGGCACATTAAATGACTCACATCACAAAGACAAACCAAGCCAGGAATACAGAGAAAGCATTAACTATTGAAAATCAATGCTGTTGTGTCAAGCATAGAAAACTCAAGCTGACAACTGACTCCCTATTGACTGAGAAGAGTATTTTTAGCCTCCATAAAAGCTTTCTGACACATGGCTGCTACAACTACAAGGTTCCATACACTGAGCAGTCTACAGCATTGTTTTCAGTATCAAAGATCTGATAGAGTGTGTATAATCTGTCAAAAAGATGCATCCCCATGCCAAATAAATATTGTCTGAAGTGGAGGGAGAGAGAGAATTGCTTTATTGCGGCTGACGACCCGTCAAGGAGGAAACAAAACTTGCAATTTATGTACATATGTAAAATCAGTACATCACAGAGGCAAGGATTAAACCTTGAGTTGAATAAGGATTATGGTTGTGCAATCATAACATGGATACTTTGTTGTAAACACTAACATTATAATTTATATGCTGTTAAATACATCATCCAAGTCCTTTCCATCCAGGATGCAACAGGGAAAAACAGGTTAGGGTTTAAATAGGTTTTACAGTGCGGAACTGCTACTAGATATATCCGATTCCAGAACATGATCCTTTGGTCTGCAGGCAACGGTAAAACATAAAACCAAGGTTTTGTACATATTTTTAAAAAGATTTTTATATGTTTGCAGTATTTGACTTTTCTGTACAACTTCCTGACATGTCAACCTTACGTGTAAGTCACTAAGTGACAGTCGATGCTATGATTAAAATAGCTCTTAGGGGATACAATTGTTAATAGGTGTTATGCAGATACAAAAATACGATCCATTGTCAGGCAATGGTTGAACATGAAATGCTCAAGGTGTACATGCCATAAAATAAGCTTGTGAGATGTTTCCGTGTCATTACTCTTGCATATTTGCACTGTGTCTTAACGACCCAGCTTACACTGATGGTCCTGTGCCCAAGGCACAGGGTCTGCGCAGTCATCTATTCTTCACTAGTCAACAGGTTTCGAAGTTTCATGGCAGAAAACACATACATGGCTACATCTCTGTTCTTCCATGGATCCATTCCATCAATCAAATAATGGCATCCCATTCGTTCTGGGATGACATACTATTACTTGGCTATGAATTTCATTCTCAAGTTGTTATATGCTGGACAATGAATTAGAAAATGCTACTTGTCAGGGTTTTCCATAGAGGAGGTCATCTGGCCAATGGTGATAAGTGGGTTCTGGATGGTAAGCAACTGGAGGTTGTGAATTGATATAGATATCTGGGATACATGATTTTCCACTAAGCTGTCACTATCAGTGGCCCTAGAACATCAAATGGTCAGAACAAAGCAGAAGGTAGCCCAGCTGCTTAAAACCATGTGGAACCTGCACAGTCTGAACACTTTAATCTTTTAAAAACTGTTTGATGCTCAGGTGACACCAGCACTTTTGTATGGTTCTGAGATATGGGGGCTGTCAAAGCAGGGTGAAAGTGAAAGAACACACGTCTGCATGCAAGCATTTTCTAAATCTGGACGTTAGATCGCCCAATTCTATGGTTTATGGTGAAACTGGTCGATATCCCCTAACTATAGAAACACTGTTAAGAGCTATTAAGTATTGGTTTAACTTAAAGCTTGGTAAAATGCCAACATATAGGCTGCCCAAACAAGCATATCTCATGGTGTCCAATGCTGATTTGTCGCCACAATTGAACTGGGCTAAAGCTATTGAAAAACTTTTGGCAAGGATGGAATTTTACTTTATCTGGGTAAATGGGGGATGTATGAGCGAGAAAAGCTTCTTGAAATCATTTCAGCAAATACTAAGAGATTGTTTTAGACAGGAGTGGAGTGACAAAATGAACAGGAAGGAACGTTTTATGGTTTATAGAACATTAAAATTTTCCTTTGAATGTGAAAGCTATCTTAATGGTATTAACATAAAGAAATTTAGATATGCATTTATAAGATTCATGTTGGGAGTGAATGTCTTACAAATTAATCAATGATATAATAAGAGATAGCAATGAAATATCCTGCCCATTTTGTGCTAATGTGGAAGAGGAGAGAGAGAGAGAGAGAGAGAGAGAGAGAGAGAGAGAGAGAGAGAGAGAGAGAGAGAAGAGAGAGAGAGAGAGAGAGAGAGAGAGAGAGAAAGAGAGAGAGAGAGTACTTTTTTCACCATGAGCAAACACACACACACACACACACACAAATGTACTAACACACAACTGAAAACTGAATACAGTATGTACAGCTTTTTTTAATAATCTGCT
>JAWQFJ010031611.1:0-27395 GCA_034096865.1 Theodoxus fluviatilis | reverse complement strand
AATAAGAGGACTGGGCAGTGGCTCACTCAAGGCGGGGCGTGGTATCGCGTGGGGTTCACAATGCAGGTCGACCGCGTCCAGAGAGACTCGTCGGAGGTGCTCGGACGCGAAGCTCCGCCTGGATGTATGAGGGATTCGCACTACGGGGGGGGCTGCGTTGGATTGCGCAGATTGTCAGGGCACACAACTCCGCCCCCCCCCCCCCCCCCCCCCCCCCCCCCAGATTTCATGAATAAATAAATAATATTGTGGTTTAAACATCTCAATTAGTCATGCACGGTCACATTTTCTTGAAGAAGATACCAACACACATTTTTCCTGAGAAGGAAACGAGTTTTGACGAGATCATCTTTTGCAGAGCGTCGCAAGGCCCAACAACAGAAGACACAGAGGAGCTCGACACAGGTAAAACTCATCTCACGTGGATCTTGACGGAGGATTTCTACAGATTTTCTACCACTGTGCTGGCTAATAAACCTTTAGGCCCAAAAATAAAAGTTGTTTGTTTTCGGTGACCCAAGTGACCCTAAGTTATGCTGCAGACCCTACACTTTCCTTTTTTGCTGCTCGAAAAAAAACAACATACACGCACACAAATAGTGGACACCAAACATTTTTAACTCTGTTAAGGAAAATAATAATAACTTTGAACAATTCAATTTTGTGTGTATGAAACAATGTTTTCCTTGCGGATGAAACATTGGAAGTTTATTAATAATAATATGTAAAGCCTAAAGGTGTATATATACATGTATATGAAACAGCATTTCTTGGAACTTAAAATGAACAAATCCTATCTACTTTCTTTAATTTTTTTTTGCTTTGGTACGGGAGACAAACTTATTTTTTCCTTTATAGGGTACCTTAACTCTGTGTCCTATTTCACCCATTGCCACACTTTCCCATCAGGTCATGTACTGTACACAGGCACCACGATGACTGACCCTAGGTTGAAATTTCATTACTTTATTAATTATTGATTATTTGTTGAAAATTAATTGTACAAAGTCTGTTATTTTTTTTTATTTTTTTTTGTATGTCTGTATGTATTAGCCCATTGACTGCCCAATGAATCCTCAAAATGTCATTGAAACATGTGCATCAGTTCAAAAGATATTAACAAAATGTCATATTAATCAGGGTTTTTTCCAACTTCAATCAATAGTACTGGGGGGGGGGGGGGGGGGGGGGGTGAGGGGGGGGGGGGACAATTTAATTTTTTTACAGGACATTCAGAGTGAACACTTGACTTCAGAACCCTTTTAATACTATTTTTAATGTAAGCAAGCTAGTGCATCTCCTCATCAGCATTGATATAATTTAGGATCTTAAAATCATGGAAGATTTGACTTGATGCACCTTGAAAAATTATACAGTGTACATGTATGTATTATCAAGTATGATATGATTTTGCTGAGATACTGCTGTTTAAGCACTGAAGCTGAATGTCAAGTTTGGCACTAGGGGAAAGTGTGTTTTATAAGAAGTTGACCTTTTCACATACCTGGAAATAATTGCTTTATGTCTGAAATGTAGCCAGGGAGTGTTTGCAGAGCTAGTTGAACGGAAAGTCTTCATTGATCATGCTCTACACTCTCCAACTGTGACCATCAGCAATGAACAACTGCCAGAGTCAAACTGACATTTTCTGTTTTTGCTCAAGCAGGGGATCTTGCAAGTGGAAATTTTTTGTGTGAATATTTCAGTTTCCTGATCTGACAAACCCCGAGGCCACGCAGAGATTTTTCATGCAAGAGCTACAACTGGGCGAGGAACTCCTGTCATCTCGTGAGTAACATTTTTGCACACTTTTTATAATAAAATGTTGTTCATCTCATCAAGCTCAGTGCTGTTTCATGATCTTGTTTTTGCCTAAAACCAGGACTGCCTTCTCAGGTATTTACTCTTCTTGTCATTATGAAAGACATAAATGATAAAGCATAAAATGACATTCTTGGGTGAGAAATTAAAACACTTTTGGTGGTGGGTGTAAAACAGTTAGATATTTAAACTGGAAATGCCTGTTTTTGTATCCTTGATATGCAGAAGCTTTAGTCCACATAGCACCAAATTTGAAGAAAAACGAAAAGAAAAAAAACTCACTTGTCGCTTGTGCCACCTTGAAGATGCAGTTTGAATGTGTGAACTAATGCAAATTGCAATCTCTCTGCATTATGTGTCAGTGTTCTTTCATGTATTCACTCGCAGAAGCAGTAAGTGACATTATTTATATCATAGGCTGAGTATTCGATACCAAATGCAGGATAAATTGAGGACCAAATTATAAAACAAACTTGCTCCATGTAAGTCACCTGCTTTTCTTAAAATATAAAATGAAAATGAATCATTTGCAACACAGCCCTTTCTTCTGGTTGATTTATTTAAAGAACAACAAGTTGAGAGAGAAACAGTTTTGCTTTTATATGTAAAGGTTCTTTTTTTGTCAAAGGGAGGCAAATCTTGCATTAATAAAATGTTTTCTTGGTTATTATTTTCATTAAAATAAGTTGTTGTCTCCCTTGTCTAAAAAGTAATGAAACCTGATAGCTGCAGAGACTTGAAGTTGATGTTTTTTGACATAAGAGTGTGTGTGTTTTGTCTCTCCCTCCCTCCCTCCCTCCCTCCCTCCCTCGGCTCAGTTTTTAAAAGGAATTCCCGCAGTCATTGACCATGCTAGGGATGTGGCATTGAGTCAGTAAATATAAGGTCCTACATGTTGCCACATGCTTTCAGACTGTGATGCAGAAACCAGCAAAATGTCTTTGAGGCTCTAAAGCTTGAGATTACATTCTTCTCTTGCCCTGGTGGTGATGGCGTGTTTGCTGGTCTTTTCAGAGGACATTGAGGGTGGAGTGGAGCACCTGAGCAACGCAGTGGCAGTGTGTGGGCAGCCTCAGCAGCTGTTGCAGGTTCTTCAGCAGACTCTGCCCCCCCAGGTCTTTGCCCTCCTCGTCCAGAAGCTCCCCTCTGTGGGGCAGGTCAGTGACAATTAACTCCAAACACACCTATGATGAAAGTTATGACTTTTCTGATTTCACACCAAAGTTATAACCTATCAATAAACTAGAGAATACCCTGAGAGTGCAAACTTGCACCAAGGAAGCCTCAATTTCTCTTCCATGACCTGTATAATTCAAGCAGGATGTTCTACTAACAAGGCCTAATGCTATGAAGTTTAATCCATTTTAGCACCCGCTAGCAGTGTCTGAGTGTGGAACGCATATGCAGGTGTCATCTGTAGTATGATGTCATCATCTTTGTGATGCACAATAACATCTCTCTTTTTGAATCTAATTCCAAAACTACATAACATACAACCTCAAAATGTAAATGGATTGCTCCTTGGGTGAAGCCCATAACTTGCACCAAATTTCATCACAATTCGTTTTGAATTTTTGGAGCTATTTTGCTGAATAATGCACCAACCAACTGACCAGAAACCATAACCTTGTTGGTGGAGGTAATAATGGCCCATGTCACCTATCTCCACTCTTTCCTATCATTCTCACAAAAACCTTGATGTCGGCTAACTCTTAGCTACACCATCTCGGTCTCATATTTCCTTTCTCAGTCTCATTGTGTTAAATTTACCTTGGGGCTGTAGACAAGTAAGAGCAGAAGTTGATCAGAAATAATGGACACATGTGCTTCTTCTTTTTTTTCTTCAACCAAATGTTGTCCTCCTCTGTTGTGTGAACATTTGCATATAAAGGAAAACTCCAATGTCCTCATGTTTCCTTTAGGTACCCCTTCAACTTAGGCTTCAAAGCTCTGTTCTTGTGTTTTTTAATTTTGATACACTAGTGGGCATACAGACCTTTCATGTCTATCTCTACATGTATCCCTATGAATGGAGAATCCCATAGTTGAGTAGATTGCATGGTTGCAGTGCAAATAGACAGCTAAAGATACATCCTCAGCTCTCGCCAAAGGGTCATTCACCACACACTTAGTGCTGGTTGGTGCACACTTGGTGACCAAGAGTGAAAGTACTCAAGTCAGCTTACTGTGTATCTAGGCTCAATGAAAAGTAAAATGTGGCTAGATTTATTCATGATGATGCTCATCAGTGGAACACCGTTCTGCTGGGCTTTCACCATCTACTGCAGTGCCTGCAGGCAGCCAGAAAGGCCCTCAGGGTGGGACAGAATAGGGTCAGATCATTCAGGCCCAAGTATGCATTCAAACAACCCTGAAAGATTGCCTCCTACCCACATGCTGCAAAGAACAGGTCACTATATTCCATTCCTAACCCTGAGAAACATTGCAACGATCATCTATGATCCCCCTATGGGTTGGGGGTGAGGATTGATCCACCAAGCCTCCCTACACGATTCGTAAGAGGCGAGTAAATAGGGACATCGTGACTTTACTTTTGCTTACACATGATAGTTTCATTGATTCCTTGATTATTGGCCTTATACAGCCTACCAAGGCTGATAGACTGTAGAACTCCATCCATTCCAAACACCTACCAAACAAAAGAATGAAAACCGAATTCTTTTTCACCATTGCTACTGGCAGGAGTGCTTATGAACAAAGATTATAGGTTACACAAAGATAGCTCATGCCGAGCTTTTGCTATATAAAGTTACAAGACGCTCGGAAACGCAGCGCCCCAAGCGGCTAGAACTATGGGGAAGTAATCACAACGCTTAGAGACATGTAAAAGTGCTTGTTTGTCGACGTGTTTCTGATGCGTTCCGATCATGTTTGTGAATACATTTACGGTGTAATGTGAAATAAAATGATTTGATGCAATAATGGGGGTGTTTTGGCTTTGTTTTTTGTAGCAGGCGTTGTGAAATCGAAATATTTGGTTCATCGAAATGTGAGCCTAAAGTCCGTTTCAACATTGCTCTGTCAGTGGAGACAAAGATTATTCGTCTGCTAGCCGTACATACGGTGAGGTTTGTTTACTTCTCTTCTGTGGGTTTTGTGCAGAAGGTATACGTTAAAACAGTCTAACATGACTATTTTCGATTAGTTTTTAATCTAATTAATATTTTTGCATGCTTTAACGCGGCCGGATCTTTGGCATAACTCCCCGGGCGTGCGAAGTCAGTAGCGTCTCCACTGACAGAGCAATGTTTAAACGGACTATAGGCTCACGCGCATGCGCAGAACCATCCATTTCAATGAACCAAATATTTCGATTTCACAACGCCTGCTACAAAAAAACAAAGCCAAAACACCCCCATTATTGCAGCAAATCATTTTATTTCACATTACACCGTAAATGTATTCACAAACATGATCGGAACGCATCAGAAACGCGTCGACAAACGAGCACTTTTACATGTCTCTAAGCGTTGTGATTACTTCCCCATAGTTCTAGCCGCTTGGGGCGCAACGTGTCTCGATCCTCACAACAATGAGCTAATGAGCTATCTTTGTGTAACCTATAATCTTTGTTATGAAGCACTAGATTGTGCCAGAGGCTGCTCTGAATATTACCTCCTGCTCAAACCACATGACATCATCCACTGCAAGATTGTTTGTCAGTCTCTCTTCCCTCCCTCCTCCTGTGGGTTGGGGGTAAGAATTAACCCACCAAGTCTCTTTATAAGATTTGTCAGAGGCAAATAACTAGAGAAGTCGGACTTGCCTTCCTGGCATGATTTTTCGTGATCAGTGGACTGAAGGTGGTTCTTAATTAACTGGGCAAACATTCCAATCACAAACCAGGTTTGAATCGTACACAATTGTCCAACCTTTCTCTAGGCCATTTTTTTCCTCAGCTTGCATCCAAAATGCTCATTTTGAGGATTGCTGACACACACGAAGAAACCAAAGAACAGTATTTTTTTTCTTGAAGCACTGTGTAGAACACAGAATAGTTCATTAAAATTGCTATAATATTCAAATCAAGATGTGGGTTGTAGTTGAACCCAATTGAAAGCGGGGCCACAGTGTTTAACAACAATATGCAGCTTCTCATGTAACTGTGTGGTGTGGGCAGATAACTCCCTGCAGGGGAACTTGTCATACTCTGCAGACAAGTTAGTGAGCAGTGTTCGCCCAGTGCAGAACTGCCTTGAAATAGCCTAGAAAGGCTGAACGACTGTATAACTCCCTCCCCCTTTACCCTCCCTTTATCATGGCACCATTGTTGTATTGCAGAGGATTGCTGGAAGTGCTGCAGCAGCAGCCGGTGGTGGCGGAAGCACTCTGGAGGAAGATGACCTGGAGTAGAGTCTGGGACTGGTTTCCATCCCAAGAATGAGGTGGACTGCCTGTCCTAGGAGTGGAGTGGGTGGACCCAGCACAGCCATGCTTACAGACAGCCCACTGATCTCCGTGGACTAGAGCCATGTTTTGATGTGTTTTAAACATCTCACAGAACCATATGATGTGTGTTTATGACTGCAGATTTAATATTTTCTTGTCTTATTTTCTTTTCTTTTCTCTCTAAAATTTTAACTTTCTGCATACTTATTGTTTTGAGTCGGTGTCTGCAAGGAGGGCATTCTAATTGATGAAGAACATACACCAGAGATTGTAGAATTCATTCCTCCTTTGGTCAGGGTTAAGCTTCAGGGCTCAAACACATATGTACAGGCACTTGAAAGAGTTGATGTGAATATGTACAGGAATGGAACTTTCATGTGTTACCAGTTGTACATGTGTGCATATACATTAGTTATATATAAACCACTAGACGTGTGAATGTGATCTGAGAGATAAGGACGTCATGATAGAATTGTGTTTGAATTCTCTCATCTTTGGCATTATTAGTCAAGTCATGATCATTTCATGTTATGATCAAGTTTGAATAGCAAGCGTTTGTATTTTTTTTCTTTTCTTAATCAGAATGAATACACTGCCAGTATTGAATTTTTTTTCTCTCTTCTTGGAGTAGTGACATGCAGTTTGCTTCATTTGGAAGATGTGATACTCTTTCCTTCATAAGAGCAGTTTAAAGCAGTCAGAAGTGTACCATCTGCATTGAGTTTCATTGTAGGGGTCAGCCCAGTCTCCTTCAGCTGTGTATTTCCAGTGGCCCACTTCCAGTCCCTCACCAGTCTACCCTGTTCCACAACAACTGGATTATCGTCTTTTTTCAAATTCTCTTTTTCTTTTGTAAAGATGAATTTTTCTGTATGATGTTATGAGAGTAATGTTTTCAACATGTATGTCAGTTGCTTTTTTTACTCCATATGTTGCAAGTGGAAGTTTGTGGTTTCCATGCATCTGGTGTATGTACAATGATTGTCAACATTTTCAGGTGTGAGTTGGCAGTCTTTGCCATGCTGCAGTTTCCATGTTTATTTCAAGAGTGTGGTTTTGTTTTAGTTTTCAGTTGTATGGACAATCTTGTATCTGTGAAAAACCCTCCATTATGATCTGAGTTCCAGCTACCAGACAAGAAGAGTACAAACTAGTCTGTGATTGATGCCTGTGTTTGACCATGATTTCATGTCGGAGGCTTGCAGGTGAAAATGGAATTGTGAGGTTTTTTTGGTTTTTTCCATTTGGGAATAAACTTATGTGATTGATTTAAGTAGATTGTAAAATATCCTGAGATTTGAGAGTTTTCTTGGCTGATCAGTCGGAGGAAACACTTTTGTTTACTTTTCTTGAAACATTTTGAAGCAGCTTGAAGATATTGTCTTTCCTCCCTCGTTACAAAAGTCAATCAATGGAATTTAGCAAACTCTTGCTCACTATGTGTAATGGCAGTCCATGCATGATTTCAGAAGTCACTCAAGATACATGGTTATACTGTACTTCTGGTTTTGCAACATCATTGTATGCCTTGTATTACAAATACAAATGTGTATCATTGTGAAATACTACTGATAAGTGTGTCATCGAATAGTGAAGTTAAGAAATGAGAGGAATGACCTCAAGTACAAATCATCAGTTTGATGTCTTGAAAATGTGGTTCTTTTGAAATTATATTCAGCTTGCAACACCTGGTTGTGTGGGTTGTTTTTCTGTTCAATTCCCTGTGTTATTTAATCATGTCTTTTGATGTCCAAGAAAGAGGAGGACTTTCAGGGTTTTTGCCTCAGTCAATGAGAACAGAGGACATGAGACAATTATGTACTCATCCTGAGCGAAGCTGGCTTGAATTCTTGCAATGAGAACAGAGGACATGAGACAATTATGTACTCATCCTGAGCGAAGCTGGCTTGAATTCTTGCAATGAGAACAGAGGACATGAGACAATTACGTACTCATCCTGAGCGAAGCTGGCTTGAATTCTTGCAATGAGAACAGAGGACATGAGACAATTATGTACTCATCCTGAGCGAAGCTGGCTTGAATTCTTGCAATGAGAACAGAGGACATGAGACAATTACGTACTCATCCTGAGCGAAGCTGGCTTGAATTCTTGAACTGGGAACTGCAAGTTACCCTCTTGAGCAGAGGCATCAGTGCAAAAGCAACTCTTTTATTCATGCTTTATTTTCTTTCCTAGCTTGATAAGCCATGATGTAGGTTACTGTCTGCTAAAAGTATTTGCAGTTAGAAGTCATTCACTGCTACCAGTTTGAAAGACCTGTAGGTGGCTTGAAGAGAGCTACCAATTTGAAAGACTCCTGAGTAGCTTGAAGAGAGCTACCAATTTGAAAGACTCATGAGTAGCTTGAGGTCAGCTACAGTTAGAAAGACTTCTGAGTGGTTTGAGGACAGCTACTAATCTGAAAGACTTCTGAGTGGTTTGAGGACAGCTACTAATTTGAAAGACTTCTGAGTGGTTTGAGGGCAGCTACTAATCTGAAAGACTTCTGAGTGGTTTGAGGACAGCTACTAATCTGAAAGACTTCTGAGTGGTTTGAGGGCAGCTACTAATCTGAAAGACTTCTGAGTGGTTTGAGGGCAGCTACTAATCTGAAAGACTTCTGAGTGGTTTGAGGGCAGCTACTAATCTGAAAGACTTCTGAGTGGTTTGAGGGCAGCTACTAATCTGAAAGACTTCTGAGTGGTTTGAGGACAGCTACTAATCTGAAAGACTTCTGAGTGGTTTGAGGGCAGCTACTAATCTGAAAGACTTCTGAGTGGTTTGAGGACAGCTACTAATCTGAAAGACTTCTGAGTGGTTTGAGGGCAGCTACTAATCTGAAAGACTTCTGAGTGGTTTGAGGACTGAGCTACTAATCTGAAAGACTTCTGAGTGGTTTGAGGACAGCTACTAATCTGAAAGACTTCTGAGTGGTTTGAGGACAGCTACTAATCTGAAAGACTTCTGAGTGGTTTGAGGGCAGCTACTAATCTGAAAGACTTCTGAGTGGTTAGACAGTTACCAGTTAGAAAGACTTCTGAGTGCCTTGAGGACAGCTACTACTTTAAAAGACTTCAAAGTGCCTTGAAGACAGCTACCAGTTAGAAAGACTTCAAAGTGCCTTGAGGACAGCTACCAGTTAGAAAGACTTTAAAGTGCCTTGAGGACAGCTACCAGTTAGAAAGACTTCTGAGTGCCTTGAGGACAGCTACCAGTTAGAAAGACTTCTGAGTGGTTAGAGGACAGCTACCAGTTAGAAAGACTTCTGAGTGCCTTGAGGACAGCTACCAGTTAGAAAGACTTCTGAGTGCCTTGAGGACAGCTACCAGTTAGAAAGACTTCTGAGTGGTTAGAGGACAGCTACCAGTTAGAAAGACTTCTGAGTGCCACTACCTCAGCCTGGAGTGGAAACCATTAGGTGCTGTTGAAAGTGTGTCAAGTTGAGGGTAACACTAACACAGTTGAACAACTACTAGCCAAACCGTTCTTTCAATTCTTCCTGCAAACAAGGGCCTTACACATTTTCTCAGCATTTACATTGTCGCTTCTACTTACCTCGTCAGAATTTTACCAAGAAATGAGATTTGTTTGTGTGTGTGTGTGTGTGTGTGTGTGTGTGTGTGCAGCTGTCTGTATCCATTTGTCCTCCTGTAACTCTTTGCCTCTTTCCCTATGTCTTTCACTCCCATGGCGGCGGCCTGGACAAGCCCAAGACTGTGATGACGGTGCTCTCTGGTGTTGCAGTATTCTTTCGTTCAGGCAGCAATATTAACAGCAATACCAAGACCAAGGTGGCATTCACCTCTTAGACTGGCAAACTGTCCTCCTTTCTCGAAAGGATGCACGGACCTCAGAGAAGCCAGGCCGGGATTGGCTAATACGATCTCAGTCTGTCCCTGTTTGTGATTCGTAATGACCGAAAAGGGCTTATTGCTCCTCTATACCTAAGTGAAATAACTTGTTTGAAGTGTTGCCTCGTTTAGCACGACAAAATATATCGAGTTAATATTGTACCATTGAAATTGGGTGTATTGATTTAGAGAAAGCATTAAATGTATCGCCTAAATGTAGCAATTCTGACAGCACAAGCAAGGATGCCAGGGGAATGGTCTGCAGTCTATGTGTCAAGTCAAACTGAGAAGGGATGGAACAGGCAGCTGTAGGACAATGGACATCTAACATATAGGACATATGATAGGAAGAGAGGGAGGGCGTGACTAATCCAATTGACAAGTGAATCGAAGAGCAGCTGCAAGACAATTCCAGATTAGCAGAAGAGTGAGCGACGTAGTGGCTGGTCATGCAGAATGGGCACCTAACTCACAAGACATTCATGACGGATGATGCGAAGAAGGAGAATGTGAATGCATTTGATGTCAGGCGCACATCTTCTCCACCCCCCAACCACCCCCAGCTGAGAGGGAATTCATAATTTTGTTTAGTGGCAACGGCTCAGGTTGGTGCATGACTGCTGCATGAACCTAGTGCTGGAGAGAGATGCCATAGCAAGTAGATCTGGGTCCGGTCATATGAGAGACAGTTGAAGTATGGGATTTATGGTGGTGCTGAAGTGTGCTCTGCTACACTATGGACAAATAAATCATCACCATCTTCATCGTCGTCGTCATCGTCGTCATCAATCAATCATCAATCATCATCAATCATCAACACATGCTGAGCTGCCATGCTAGCTGTATCTTGTGACTGAATTAAATTCTCTGACAGAGCAAATGTATACTGACTTTGTATCTCCATGAAATGACTGTGCACTGTTACGAATAAAGAAGATGTCAAACATGAAGTAACATTGGTAGAGTAGTGCTTTTTGAGCCTAATGTTTGAAATGGAACGCAGTGTGTTTTTGATTTGCTCACAGCCTTTTGTTTGAATTGAAAAACTATGTCGGATTTTGTCATTTATCAAGGCAATTCTCTCTCTGGCTTGATTGCATAAAACCAATGTTCCTTGCTACAGTGCTGGAGGGAAAGGTCAGAATGATAATGAAACATATAACTCAGGTACTTTTTATTTGTCTTTTTGTGCAATTTTGATTGAAATTTAAGTGCTTTGTGCAGGGATGGGGGTGGGGGTGGGTGAGAATGTTTGATATTGGCTTGATAGTCATGTAAATATGACCTTGAGGGAATATGTTTACATTTGTTCACTTTGACATGCAAGGATTTTTTTGGTCTTCTTTTCTTAGCAACCCTATGGTGACCAAGGCATAAGGAAAAAATACTGACAGAAAACCTAGCTTTCTGATGCCAAACATTTGACCCATTTCATTAAAGTTTGCTTTTCTTCACAACTAGTCAACTTTTCCCCACAGATTAATATTTAGCAATGGTACATTTTAGGCTGATATAACAACGCTTCAGTTTGCCTAGATCTATCTTTTTTCATCAAAATTTAAATATTTGGTAAACTCTTAGCAAGATGATGGTCATAAGTGCAGTGTAATATTTGTGTTGTATGCATCCTAAAGGGAAAGGAAACTCACAAGTAGCATCCAGCAGATTTTAGGATTTTGAGAGCTCTGAGGAAAATCTTAAAATTAAAATATATGTTACAAAAAATTTGCTGACAGCTCACTTAATAGCAGTACAAGAAGTATGAGATTCAGAATCTTTAAGTCTTCATGAGATCTTTGAGAAAAACTGACAGTCATTTGAGAAGTGGGGCAGTATGTGTAAAGCAACTTAAGAGAGCATTGCTTCTCCTGCTACAGAACAACCTTGCTTTCAATGGAGTTATTAGTTTGCAAAACAAGGATTGTGTAAAGTGATTGACATTCATGGTTCAACTTTGTCATGTGAAATATGGGTTATATTTATGCTAATTATAAATGACTGTGCGCAAATCGGTCAGTTTTACTTGAATTAATGGGAGTAGCACATTTGCACCACACTTTAACCCATTATGTCCAGATGCTACGTGTGCGTTAATCTCCCTTTCAGACCGGATGCTATGCAGACGTCACATTTGACAGTGGTGTACTTCTTGTTTCTAGGTGTAGAAGTGAAGAAAATTATTTTTTTAATGAGTGTTGTCGACTTTGTGTTTTTTCCTGAAAAAAACCTCTGGTTTTAGGAAGCCGTTTTCATCACATGCTGTAGGTCATAATGGGTTAAATAAAGCATAGGATCAGCCTGTGCTACAAAAGGAATGGCACACCAACACCTGCAGATGAAATTGTGCATTTTTGTGATTATTAAATTTTCTCTTTGGTCCCATTTCTTTCTTTGGTCTTATATGACCTTGTGCATGGTGTGGGGGATGTCGGATGCATTGACTAATTTCTCTGGTTTGTTTACCTCCTCGTCAGAGTGACAATGATCACTTATTCCATTAACCAAAAGAGAATGACCAGACTACCTCTCATGGCACCCAGGGCTGCTTGGGGCCACCTCTGGCTGAGCTGCTGGAGCAGGCCCTGAAAGCTCTACATCTATGACCACTTAATTGGCTCCAGCTGATGAGAGGGGCATCTATAGTGGCAGCCACCGTTTGGAAAAGTCAGCAAAGACTCCTATTTCCAATAGTAATACAACATTCTTTTCTCTAAAATTAAAGTTTTATCTCAAATGTTGCTAAAAATTAAACATTTCAAAGAATAGCACTCAAGATGGTTTTTTGCATGATGAGTATGACTTCCTTTCAGTTGAAATGATTTGTTGAATCTCAGGCCCTAATGTCTTTTGATGAAGCACCCACAAACAACCTGGCTGTTCATGTAGATACCTGAAACTTTTTTAGTATTACAGGCATCTGTTGACCCATTTTATTTTCACCAACTGAATGTGACATAATATCTGCCTGCTTTTGAAAATAAGTTCACTAGCACTGCATTTGTTCCTTTGCCTGTGTTGCATGTATGTACCAAAAAGTATCACTGAGTTGCTCTGAGCTTTCTAGAGACATGATGTATATAATTGATTCACATTCTGTTGTAAAATGTGTCATTTTGCATGTAATTCTCCTTTGTGGAAGAAATGCAAATTTTGTGCAGAGAGAGAGAGAGAGAGAGAGAGAGAGAGAGAGAGAGAGAGAGAGAGAAAGAGAGAGAGAGAGAGAGAGATGACACTCTGGGAACTAGTCTGTCAGCAACTTCAAAGTCACCCATACATTTGCAGGTAAGGTTGACTCTTCAGAGTTCATAGGTCAACCACCAACATTTCCTTGGGAGATATGCCTGATGTTTAACATGGGTCGATCCTTGATGAAGCTTATGGCTGTGAAGCTTGTTACAGGGTGGTGGTGTAACTATGACCAGAGCTGAAGGATGCCCACATCCCCCTTTCCCTCTTCAGCTGGAACCCATGACTGCTGAGCTTTCTCCAGACCCTTCAAGTGGCTCAGCCATGGGCAGCTCCAAGCAGCCAAAAAGTTCACCTGGGGGACAGGGTCAGATTATTCAGACTTGGCCATTCAATCAGATTTACTCTCAAAGAATGAGCTCAACCCATGTGAAGCAATAAAATGGTAATCACATCCCATTTTGGCCCACATGCAACATATCTGCACTCATCCACTAATCTAACAGAAAACTCAACTCCTATCCCTCTTCAGGAATGCAAAAACAGAGTGAAATCGTTTCAGTTGCAAGAAAAACGCGGCACGTAACATGCCTTCAAAGAGCCGACACCACTATGCAAGATGTCCAGTTCTTCATCACCACACAACCATAGATTTGGGGGGTTTCTCAAGTCTGGATGAATACACTACACCATCAACACTGGTGATGAAATTTCAACTCTAATCATGCATTTCCTACCCTCTGAAGTGATCGGAATAAAGACAGGTCACCCTATTTCCTATCTCTCTCCAACTTCCAAGACACCTTTTCATGCAAAAAATTGGATGAAAAAAGAAACAATTCTCTGTGCTACAACATTACAGGGGAGAGAAGTTATTATTTACTTACTCGGCATAGCTCAATGCATATTTGTATTGTTTATCGACAAAGTGTGCCTACATACTGTCCTTGGCCCGTATCCAGAACGGCGATTTATCTTTTTGACACTCGATTTATCCCCTAACCCCGGGTTATCTTGACTTGAGGTTAAATTTTCCTATGCATGACGGCGATTTAGCCCTAACCTTGCGTCAAAGCAGAGGGTTAAACTATCCTCCTGATGTCGGCAAGATAAATAGATAACACGGGGTTATCTTCGACTGAGCAAGTAATGGCTCTAAAACTTACGTGGGAAAACTGATGTTAAAATAAGAATGTAGGTTCATCTACTTTGCTAATAAAGATGTAAGCGTCTGCTCCTTCCGTTGTTCACTCTGCTACTCTACTCCTGCAATCGTTCACGCTGTTGCAATCAACTGAGCAAATGACCTTGGCCTATATCTGCTTCACTTGGGAAGGTAAATTGGTTAGATAAGGTACTCTTGTCAGAGGATCCTAGGTTGTACTTTGCTATATATATATACTGGTTTCCAGAAAAGGGAGAGCAGAACAGACAGTTGGAATCGTCTGAGTTGACCGAGACCGAGATTTAGCTAAACCCGCATTATTTTTGCTTCATGGATGGGGATTTAACCTAGCACCTAACCTCGCAATAGCTAACCCAGGTTTAGAGATAAATGGGGGTTAAAATAACTCGCCGTTCTGGATGCGGGCTCAGCACTTTTTTTGCATGACAGCTAGCCCATTCAGGTAGAGTACAGCATATGACCAGAGCCCCTTCAGTGCAGCAGAAACCATGATTGTGGACCTTTGGGGCTCTGTAGCCTAGCTGTCGAAGCGCTGGACCTGCAGTCGCTTACAGATGGTGGATGCAGCTTCAAAGCTTACAGATGGTGGGTGCAGCTTCGAAGCTTACAGGTGATGGATGCAGCTTTGAAGTTTACAGATGATGGGTGCAGCTTTGAAGCTTTACAGATGATGGATGCAGCTTTGAAGCTTTACAGATGATGGATGCAGCTTTGAAGCTTTACAGATGATGGATGCAGCTTCGAAGCTTTACAGATGATGGATGCAGCTTCGAAGTTTACAGAATATGGGTGCAGCTTCGAAGTTTATAGATGATGGATGCAGCTTCGAAGTTTACAGATGATGGATGCAGCTTTGAAGCTTTACAGATGATGGGTGCAGCTTTGAAGTTTACAGATGGTGGATGCAGCTTTGAAGCTTTACAGATGATGGGTGCAGCTTTGAAGCTTTACAGATGATGGGTGCAGCTTCGAAGTTTACAGATGATGGATGCAGCTTCGAAGTTTACAGATGATGGATGCAGCTTCGAAGTTTACAGAATATGGGTGCAGCTTCGAAGTTTATAGATGATGGATGCAGCTTCGAAGTTTACAGATGATGGATGCAGCTTCGAAGTTCACAGATGATGGATGCAGCTTCGAAGTTTACAGAATATGGGTGCAGCTTCGAAGTTTATAGATGATGGATGCAGCTTCGAAGTTTACAGATGATGGATGCAGCTTTGAAGCTTTACAGATGATGGGTGCAGCTTTGAAGCTTTACAGATGATGGGTGCAGCTTTGAAGTTTACAGATGGTGGATGCAGCTTTGAAGCTTTACAGATGATGGGTGCAGCTTTGAAGCTTTACAGATGATGGGTGCAGCTTCAAAGTTTACAGATGATGGGTGCAGCTTCAAAGTTTACAGATGATGGATGCAGCTTTGAAGTTTACAGATGATGGATGCAGCTTTGAAGTTTACAGATGATGGATGCAGCTTTGAAGTTTACAGATGGTGGGTGCAGCTTTGAAGCTTTACAGATGATGGATGCAGCTTTGAAGTTTACAGATGATGGGTGCAGCTTTGAAGTTTACAGATGATGGATGCAGCTTCGAAGTTTACAGATGATGGGTGCAGCTTTGAAGCTTTACAGATGATGGATGCAGCTTCAAAGTTTACAGATGGTGGGTGCAGCTTTGAAGCTTTACAGATGGTGGGTGCAGCTTTGAAGCTTTACAGATGATGGATGCAGCTTCGAAGTTTACAGATGATGGATGCAGCTTTGAAGTTTACAGATGGTGGGTGCAGCTTTGAAGCTTTACAGATGATGGATGCAGCTTCGAAGTTTACAGGTGATGGATGCAGCTTTGAAGCTTTACAGATGATGGGTGCAGCTTTAAAGCTTTACAGATGATGGGTGCAGCTTCGAAGTTTACAGATGATGGGTGCAGCTTTGAAGCTTTACAGATGATGGATGCAGCTTCGAAGTTTACAGATGGTGGGTGCAGCTTTGAAGCTTTACAGATGGTGGGTGCAGCTTCGAAGTTTACAGATGGTGGATGCAGCTTTAAAGCTGCACAGATCCCATTGTTTTGTCTTTGTGCAAGATGCATCATGAACACTGCCACTCCTCCCGAGGAGTACAATTGGTCACTGAATTTCCAAACACACCCCCCCCAAATGTTTTTATATAAAGAAGATCTACATGTAATTGATGGCCCTTTATCTGCATCAAATTACTTATCAAGATATAAAAGGTCATGAAATACCAGAGATGGCTTTGTTGGAATCAACTTCACCATTGATTACACGAGGACATTCTGAGCATGTTCTTGGTTTACACATGTGCATTCATGTATGAGAAAGTGGGGTGTATGTATCTATTCTTATTTTATAAGAAGGATACAGGTAAGTTCTGAATGGAAAGCTACATGAAGTAACACACCTTTAATGAGAGAGAGAGAATGAGAGGGGGGTGGGGTGGGGGTGGGTGGGGAGAAAACCAAACTTTTGCATGTTGTAGATACACCAGTTCCTGGAAGCTCACACCCCAGTGCTCTCCCCACTTGCTTGAGTACATGTTCAGCCCCTCAGCCTCTACTCCCTTGTTGAAACCATGTCTTTTAGACAGGCAGAGATAGGAGACCATGCTTTGAGGTTGGACAATGTGCGGGGCTCAGTGCTGTGGTTCTATCCCTGGGATTGGATTGGATTGGATTGATGGTGTCTTACGGCCCATCAGCCTTTGTAGGCTAGTATATTATATATATATAAGGCCAGTAAGCATGAAAATCACTAGAACAGTTTACAGTAAACGCAAATCAAGTCACGGTGTCCCTAGTTATTCGCCTCTTATGAATCACCTCTATCCCTAGGATGGGAAGGATCTGAGTTTATTAAAATATACAAACTTTTGCACAGGAGAACAGGAGTAAAAGCATAGATCTATGTGATCTCAATATTCTTTTGGTGGTAAAGTAATATATCTACACAAAGGCAAGCTTTGTTTTGTGATTCCAGTGTTTAAAATTGTCATTAATTCTCTGTAACCAATATATTTTGTATCATCATCCAGTAGTAACAGTCATCTTTACTATTCTAAATTCCTTTGCCCAATACATTTTTAATCTGTGTGACTATCAGAATGATGAAGATTAAGGCATTATTATGATTTCTATACCATCTCCAACCCCCCCCCCCCCCCACCCACCCACCCCCAAAGACTTCCAAGGACTGACTGTACATTATCAGAACAAAGTTATGGAACACTGGCAGTAGGGTATAATAGAACTGGGGCAACAGTGGCATTGATAGAATGTATGGAACTTGCTAATTTTGAGCCTGTGCCAACATTATTTTCCTGTTTTAAAAAACCCCAAAGGAAACTAACTTCATCAACTGTTTTTGGCACCTCAAATACTTTTCATGCACTGATCCTGGATCTTAATTTCCTCAGCAGCATATTTCCCATTAACCACTCATCAGGGTAACTGCATGATATTTGGGTAGTGGACATAATTTATAGCTAACCAAGGATTTACTGTTACTATGAAGCTGTTGATGCAAGGAGGCATTTCACTGCTGCTGCTAGTCCAATGTTATGCCCAGGGATTGAGAGAGAGAGAGAGAGAGAGAGAGAGAGAGAGAGAGAGAGATTGATTGATTTTATTGAGGCCGACGACCCATCTCATTTCAAGTATACAAAGTCTTCGATGTGATACATGAGAGGATATACATGGTGTTTCTATGATGCATATGTACATTTGATAGAAAACATATACAGTATAGAACCATTTGTTGCTTACGATAAAAGTACATCGAAATATGCTACCCTATTTCTTAAAGCAACTCTTATTTCCGACCGCTAACAATGCACACTATAGAATCAATGGAGAGAGAGAGAGAGAGAGAGAGAGAGAGAGAGAGAGAGAGAGAGAGAGAGAGAGAGAGAGAGGACTGACGTACTCTGTTGGTTAGGGTCTTCAGGTCTCAGGGGAAAACTCTTCACGACTAAATCAGTAAATGCCGGTCGAAAATTAGCAATGGTAGTTCCGTCTGTATTTCAATCCCAGATCGAGCACCTCAAAGACAAAAGGAACACTCCGCAACTGAGCACCTAGAAACCAATTACTCAAATGTTGTGGAGGGAAGCTATCCTTCTCAAGTTGCTTTGCAAAAGTACAATCCCGCTCCATACAGCACAAATAAGTATGATACTCAACTCCCACATGCCTCTCTCGACCACAACTGGCAGCAATAGGTTGTGTGGCGGAGATGTTCACCGGCTCTAGATCAACACGTGGATCCAATCGTCTTGCACAGGTAAGCTATCCTACGCAGCGCCCGCAGTTAAGGCATGAACATAATTTAGAGGACGTGCTGCCAGGGAAACTAACGTCAGATCGGAGCGCGCTGGATTTCGACGGTTTCCCACCCCAGCTAAAAATTATTTATATTCTGAAAAGTTACTTTTCACCTCTTCAAAGAACGTACTGATGGAAGCGGAGATGCGCTTCTCATACTTAACCCTCTGACCCCGATGAGAAGGTGAAGGTTGTGCGCCAAGTCTCGTCGAAATCTCAAGTACTTGGCTAAAGACGAGACGTGAGGGATCCATTGGATCAGTAGCAACACATTGCGGTATTTATTTTCAAGGCTATAATTGACAAATTTATACGTAAAAAAGTGTGATTATTGTAAAATATCATTGTACGTTAATACTTTTCTGCACAGTAGCTTTACATGGAGTAACAAAAGAACATACCTGCGTGTTGTTTGGACGAAATTTACGCTGTCAAGTGTTACCACGGATTTGTCAATGAGGAGTCTTCAGCAGAAGCCATGTTCGCTGGAGGCATGATTCTTGGATTCCATGTATGAATTAGCAGTTGGACATCGCCCGCGGTAAGGCCGCTACCCATTCAGATACCATCATGACGACGAAAGCTGTCGATCGGATCGACCCGTTTACAAGCAAGGCTTCAATCAAGTCGAAAAAGCAGAAACGATCTCAGGGATCTTCGCACTATCGGACTAAAAATGCACCGGAGCTGCAGGCTCTACCTCATTTACGGGGTAAGGCTTTTGCGTTGTTCGGTATTTAACTTTCTATTAACGTTGATGAGTTTGATGCTAAATGTTTGTGTGTTATGTTTATGCCATTGTGCCGCGGTCATCCCCCGAGTGCATGTATCTTGACCGGCCTCGGATGATCGTTGCAAGATACTATGGTCCGTTTCAAATATGATCGACGTTCTTTTCAAATGTGTTTGTTTTGATTTGGACTCTACAAACTTCACTTCATTAGCGACGCTTTCTGGTATGATTAGATTGCGTAGAAACGCTGTTTATCTAATTATGATAATCATCAAATATGTTCCTTACTATCACCGCTAAGGGGAGCACACGTCCAATAGTCACGTCCGTGTGCCATTAACCGGCATTTGGTAATGATTATGAGAAATGTGACCTTATCGACGTTCAATAAATAAGTGGATGTCGTTTATGGTTAGTAACGTCTCGCCTAGTGCTGTATTGTACAGTGTTTCGGCACACAATGTGGAAGATGTTTTACTGTAGTAAAACAAATCACTTTCGGTAGGGAACTCCACGTCTCATAAATATCACCCATTTTCAGCGTTCACTCATGATTTAGGTCGTCAGGCAGAAGATGCTGATTTTGTCATCCTGTACACTAAGTACTGTCGCCATGACTTTTATTTCATTATTCCGCATACAGGAGTGAATTATTTCATGTGTATGGAGTGTGACCCTCTTTGTTATATTTTTCTGAATCGTGTGTGTGTGTGTGTGTGTGCGTGTGTGTGTGTGTGTGTGTGTGTGTGTGTGTGTGTGTGTGTGTGTGTGTGTGTGTGTGTGTGTGTGTGTGAGAGAGAGAGTGAGAGTGAGAGAGAGAGAGAGAGAGAGAGAGAGAGAGAGAGAGAGAGAGAGAGAGAGAGAGACTGCTGCAGATTACAAATTTCATTACATTAAAAAAGTACCTGCTTGTAAAAAGATAAGTATTGTACATAGTGCCTCAGTATCATATGTGCCGTGTGTACATGTTTGTCCTGTTGTTGTTTTTTAACCTAATGGAGGTCTGTGTAATTGTGATATGAAAGCTTTTTATAGATCTGAGAATGACTTCTCTTTCATTGTAAATTGATCACAATGCAGAGTCTTGTAACAACTAAATCTTCAATCAAACCAGAAAGCCTTAAATGGGAAGTAGTTTGATATGGAAATGATTTAACAATTCTTGTAAAGAACTTAGACAGATTAGAGTATATGTTCATTTTCAACGTTTCTGTCCAGCAGTATGATTGATTTACAGTAATCCACACCTTTTGTAGGTCATGCAATTACAGGCAGTTGAGACTTCTCTCTGTTGGTGCAAGAATGGTTTGCTTTGTTACACCTGTAGCCCCCAAAAGAAGGATTCGCCCATATTTAGACTCTGCGATGTGGTTCAGCACCAGTGCTTTACAGAGCAGTAGCTAATCAGGATTACCTTGAATTGCTAATGAATTTTAATAAACTGTTTATATAACAGGGTTTCCAAATCACAAAGTTTTGCTGTGTAGTATTGGGTCACATTTATTAATTATTTAGTTTCATATATATATGGTTTGCACAAGACTTGAGCCTGTGATAGCTGCTTTGGAGATAGTGATCTTGAATGACAGAATAGCCCAGATGCTATGCTTTGCTTCATCTGTCCCAAGGTTAATCATTCAACATGGTTGACCAATGAGTTTTTATTCAAATGATTGAATATGAAGATTATATAAACTTGAGTCAGCCCCCCATTCTTCCTTAAAAATATGTGTTTTTGAACTCCACCATCCAAGCACTAGCTGGTCTTCCTTCCACTTTTGCAAGTTATGCTTCCTTTTGAACATGTGTGCCATTACAAGTCTCCAGAGCATGGAGAAAACCTGTATGGAGGCTTGTTTTCTTCCTCAGCCACTGCCCGAGGCTTTAGGTAAAGCCAGGTGAGCAGTGCCAACTGCAGCTGTTGCAGGGCATCTACAGAAACACATGCATGCGTGCTCCTCCCCCTTCACCTCAAGACGCAGAGCAGTCCTGCTGCTTGTGCACTGGCAGTTGTCTGTCCAGGGAACTTGGTGGTTGGGCAGTTGTCTGTCCAGGGAACTTGGTGGTTGGGCAGTTGCATTGTCAAGACAGGAGGAAACAAAGGTCATGAACTGATTATACGTGGTATTGTTCTTTTAGCTGGAAGCAAGATATGCATGGGGCTAGGACAGCGTGTGCAGAGGAATTTTTATTAGGCCAAAAAAAATAATTGGTGTGGTTACGGTAACCCGACCTACCCTATTCTGGGGCGCCGACCCTACATCTTTTTATTGAAAATGTTGAAGCTAAAAAAAAAAATCTAAGTTGTGGGTTGAGGGAGAGATCGATCGTTCAGTCTCAGGAAACAACAGGGCGCAAAGGGAAGTAACTTACCTCGTTCCTCAAGCCTCATTCTGAAAACAAACAAAAATGGCGTGCCTCGAACGTTTGGTGGCGACTGTTAACTCAAAATGTGACCATCAAGACGGCAAGAAGCAGATTTCCGCATATCCAGAGACGGCATCGATGACAGAAGTTTTTCTTAACATTCATCTCGAATTGAACATGAAAAAATATGGGGTCGCTCGTGGCTACGGTGATGTGACCGCATGGAAAGCAGATGGGGATGGGTTTGAGTTGGCTTGGGGTTTGACTGTTGAAGAGGTCGGGGACACGTTTGGACTGAAGGCGATACATTTCAAATGTGAAGTTTTGCAAGCTGAGAGTGAGGTAGAAGAAGAGGATGATCAACATGCAGCACAAGTTCCTGATGCATTTCAATTACATCTGGTTCATGTTAGGGGCACCGATGGTTGGTCACATGATACCAAAGATTATAATCTTTGATGATACTGACACTAGAAGGGCAGACAATCTCATATCAGCCATATCTTCACTGGTAAGTCAATGCTTTTCTTTAGCTAATTCCAAGAGAAGTTAAGCCAAAATTGTTCAAAGGGAATATCCGTTGTCGGTTCGCACACTTATTTTCAAGTCGAGTAGGTTTAATTTGGTTTCCACGAGGAAAAAAAAGTATTAAAAAAAAAGAAGTAATTGCCAACCTACCTACCCTATTTTTTTTGGCTATGTTACCTTAACCACACCTTTTTTTTTTTTTGCCTTATGGGAGAAGCAAAACATGCACATCTTGCAAACATAGTGGAGAAGATCATAAAGGGCTTGGATTTTCAAGTGCATTTTGCAGTGAGCTATTGTGCCTGCAGAGATAACTGATGAAGTACCCCATAATTTTAAAGTGAAATATGATATTTAACTAAAAGGGCAGCACCAGCATGGTGAACACACTTGCTTGTTCATTTGATTGTACAAAGCATTGAATGGTATGGAAAGACCTCAGAAGATTCTTATTCGGATGGAAAGACACCATTGATCACGTGGTTGCTACTTTAGTAATATTTTCCCTCCACAATATAAAAAAGTGAAGGAGCTTGAAGAGTATGACAGAAGGAAAGGTTTTTCATTGTAGTTCAACTCATTTTATAATAATTTAGAGATTTGGGGTTTTTCCTCCCGGCCATTTCAAAGAGGAGAATGGATAGAATGAGAGGCAGCTACTCAGGTAGAGGGATTTTGTGGCCATTTAAAAGAAAATATATATATATATATATATATATATATATATATATATATATATATATATATATATATATATATATATAGAGAGAGAGAGAGAGAGAGAGAGAGAGAGAGAGAGAGAGAGAGAGAGAGAGAGAGTATCTTTGCAACAACAAGATGTTGCTTTGTCAGCTGCAAAGGCAAGAACTGCTAAGTTGATATGAGGCCAGGCATGCTATTTACAATGACTAAGAATTCACCCAAATGTTTCATGTTTCCCAAGGCCTGAAAACTTAGTTCCAAGGGGGGAGAAAGTTGAGTCACAAACAAATTTATGCACTCTACTACTACTACTGCTACTAGACTCTGTTGCTAACACTGCTTAAAAAAGTTAAATTGCTTAAAAAAATTAATGTATTGCTATTAGTATTAATTTTTTAAGGCATGCATTATTTTGTTTGGTCGAATTCAATTCTGCTGCACTCCCCAAGTGAAGGGTGATGTAACACATTCTGGAAAAGGGGCCTTAAATAATTTTAATTTTAAAAATTACCTTTTTGAATGAGATTAGGTGAAATACTATATACAATGCTGACAATATTTCTAACAGCAGATTACCAGCTGTCTTGTGATAAGGATTTGTGGCATTATTCACTAAAAGGATGAGGTAATCTTGTAAATTTATAGGAGTATTGGATTTATTAGGCACCCCCCAAAAAGTGGTTAAACTTTAAAGTAACCAGCCTGAACGTTTTTAATTTAGATTTTTATAGAAGATGCCAAACTGAACACAAACCAAACTTTATTTTTAAAACTGAAAATTCTTTTTAAACTTAAATAGTGGATTCCCTGAGTGCTCATAGGGCAGGGAAGATGGAATAACATGCAGTTAGTTGATAACCATAAATTAAATTTTTTCTCTTTTTTTCTTTTTTCTAATGTTTTGGCAGCAACAAAAAGGGGGTCGTCAGGTTACTGTAACCACAACTGCTTTTCTTTTTTAAGGGGGAACCTTGCCTTATGTGAAGAGTGAAGGATAAGAAAATACATGTCTGTGAATGTGATAGCCTTTTGTAGCTGCTTGGGGCCACCCCAGGCTGAGCTACTGGAGCAAGCCCCGAAAGCCCAGCAGCTTCCAGCTGATGATCAAGCAGCCCAGGCCCCATGTTGCACTTGTAGTGATAATAGATGGCAAAACAAACCAAGGAGTTGGAAAGTGCACACATATTCAGGGGCGGGTTTCAAAACACCAAGATCTCGCTAGATCTACGTAGATCTCGCCAGATCTACGTAGATCTCGCCAATTGGGCAGTTTCATTCTTTGCTTGCTCTCGAGCCAATCGTAGACGAGGGTAGATTGAGCGAGGCAGCTTGACACGTGCCTAGCGTTTGAGATTCAAGATGGCGGACAGCATGAGCATCGAGTCACTAGGACTAGGAGTGACGTTTTTGGACGAGTCTACGGTTAACTTCAACTTTCTTGGTTTACGGTAAGGTTTGAGGTTATTGTGTAATTTGAACATTTTTATTACCACTACCTATGCCCTGATAAGTGACTCCTGAGCCTAGTGCAGTCAAAGACCCTATGTACACTACCGCGCACTTGAGCCATTCTCCTTTACGCAAAGGGAGGTCAGAATGTAGAGTTACGTCTCTTTGCGAGAGAATTTTAAATTCGAACTTTATGCAGGATTTCTCACCGTCAACCACACATCGTGCACACAATAAAGAAAAAAATCGTAATCTACTTCAATTGTCCAGCTGAGATTGCAGCGAGGTGACAAATTAAGGCACACATGAGTCAGCGGAGAACGAATTATCGAATATTTTCAGTGTCGAAGTGCCACAAAACATAAACCCTAGTCTCAGTCGTCGCCATCTTGGATCTTCGCTTGCCACTGGGGTAGTTTCTTTTTTATCTAGCTCTCACTTCGAGGCAAGATCTTGCGACCAAGATCGACTATCTATTTTGAAACCCGCCCCAGGGTTAAGTGTTCATGGTGTCTCCCCCTTTCAGCCCCAGCCCCACCCTACCCCCATCCTCTGCACAATTATTTACTTGTTAAATTTGAAGAATATCACTCCACACTTCTCAGTACATCCTTACAGTGAGATATTAGAAAAGCATGTGCCTTTTATTTTAGAACATGCGGTTATTATCACATTGATGAAATACATTGTCTGCAGAACAGTCTGGATATAAAGAACTTGAAACAGACACAAGCAAGATGTGAAGGACTGTATTGTGGTTTGGACAAGAATATACTTGAATATTGGAGGGAAAGAAGGATGCCATAGGTCAGTTGCAGCTCATGATACAGAAATGGACAGTTACCAAGGGCAGGTTTCCATGTACAGCACCAGCATTAGACCGGGCAGGCTGTCCAGAGGTGTTGTACATAACAGTTTGAACATGTGCCATCTTGTTTGGAAAATGGGTGATACACAAAGCTCTGCTGACTGTTCTTTTATGGCCTTTGTTAACTCACTGGAGTCGTGGCTAAATATTGTGATCGTTCTCCGGGATCGTAAGTCTTTCATGCATTTTCAAAAATATAATAAAGATTCAAAGGCATAAGATAACAATACAAATTATAAATCAAATGAAAGCTTGCTTTTTACTTTTTACATTCAAAGAATGATCTAAGGGATTAAAAATGCTAATTATGAATTACACACCATAGAATTGAGTGTGTACATGCACAAAAATGAAAAAGTAGAGAGAAAAAAATCAGTTCACTAGCTGTTAATGTTATGGGAAGCTTACAAGCGCCTAGATATCCAAGTAATGCAAATGTGTATAAAGTTATAAACATTTACTGATTTAGTACAGATAAATTTATACAAGCAGATGGAGGCTAGCAATCAACCAAATGAAAGTATTTGTTCATAGAATTGGAAGATCAAACATTTTGCAGTATGCTTTCCCACCTTTTTGTCAACATACACACCACATGCTCAAAGGTTACGATTTCAGATCATCAGTCGAAATATATTTTAACGGGAGGTGAATCCGCTTGCGAATGCCTTCAGCTAAATAGGCTGTCAAGATTTACCTCCCTTAGACCATTATAGCAAAAGGGAGAAATTTCCAATCACATCGCAAATAATCTCGCGATACGACTGGCAGAAGGATGCCTATTGCAATATTTCTTGCAATACGACTCCAGTGAGTTAAGGCCCTTGTTGCATTTATCTTTATCTCTCCAATGCAGCTAACATTGTACATTTGTACTTGTTGACTCACATGTATGCGAAGCAAAAGCCGTGTCGTCCATCCGTCCGTCCGTCCGGGCGTAAAAAACTTAAACGTTGGATTTTTCTCGGAGACTATTAAGTCTATCAATACCAAATGTGGCATAATGGTGTATGATGACAAGGCCTCTAAAACCATACATGGTGACTTGACCTTGCTTCAAGGTCAAGGTCACAGGAGCCATAAATGTGGTCTCAAAAACAGTCATTTTTCACATTTTCCCAATTTTCTCCCACGTTATTGAGAATGGCAACCTTAGCTACAAGTCGTATATAGGTCAAAGCAAGCCCTATCTTTTGATACCAGTTTGGTTGACCTTGCTTCAAGGTCAAGGTCACAGGAGCTCTTCAAAGTTGGATTGTATACATATTTTGAAGTGACCTTGACCCTGAACTATGGAAGATAACTGTTTCAAACGTTATAATTATGTGGGGCACATGTTATACTTTTAACATGAGACACATTTGGTCACATATCGTCAAGGTCACTTTGACCCTTGGTCAAAAGTACAGAGGTGAGCAGAGGGTCAATTTCAATACCCATCAGTGAAACTTTGCCTCACAAACTCAAACTTCAACACATGCTGACTTCAAACTTGCTGTGACTTATTCAGTATTGAACAATGTTGCTAGCAAATAATTTTTTTCTCACTAAAATTGATAGTTGTTGAGTTATTTGCATTTGTGTTACGAATATTGAGTTTTGGGAAACAGAGAAAGTGTTACACATTCCAAAAGGCTCATTTTCAAGCTCTTTTTTACACACACAAAAAGTAAATCCTAATAATTATTTTCTGCCAAAGTTGTTTTTGGGAGACCTTCTTTTCAACAGACTTGCTGAGATATAAAATTTGTAATCCAAAATAATAATTTTGATGTATAAAGTCTGTTCACAACATTTGTGTAACACTAGCACCATCGTCTTCAAAGGTTAAAATTCCACACAAAGATTCTGTCTTACCCCATGCAATCAGTGTCACTACATGCTACAATGGTTGTATTTCATGGTTAAGTTTTAAAACAATCAGAAAACTTTTGTTTTGACTTGATAAAACA
>JAWQFJ010031610.1:20000-33773 GCA_034096865.1 Theodoxus fluviatilis | reverse complement strand
CTCACCGTTATTAGGAAGGTGCCTTTCCCCCTTTTTAGAGATGGATGACGTCCCCTCATCGCAGTCTCCTAGCAGCGGTAAGGGGACCAGGGAGGGGTGGAAAGGCCGGAGGCTGAGTTGGCCTTAATTGAGGGGTGCTCCTTACCCTCTGTGCTTAGTAGAGCAAGGGAGTTGGTGGGTGCGTGAGAGTTGAGGTTGTGGGTGTGTGGGTGATTTGCCCATTCTTTCTCTTCACCACTGGTTATGGGGATTTTGCTGGGGTTGGGTTGTTTATTGCTGTGTTAAACAGTGAGTTGAGTTTGTGGGTGTGTGGGTGATTTGCCCATTCTTTCTCTTCACCACTGGTTATGGGGATTTTGCTGGGATTGGGTTGTTCATTGTTGTGTTTGTGATTAAATTTCTCTTTTGACATTTATTTCTGCCCCAGTGTCCTTTATCCATTTGTTTGTTGTTAATTGTTAGTGTCGAAAGGAAAGTGGCAATCAGGTTTTGCTGAAAACCTTAGTTAGGATTAGGGTTGTCTTTGTTTAATTGATAGCCTAAATTACTAACGTAAACTACATGCGACAAATTGGCGAGCCTGCCAGGATTCCGATCCCTTTTGGTAATTTAGGAAATTACACACCTTTTCTTTGTCGGATTGCCACAATCCTGGGACGCTAGACTGAGGAGTTTGCTTGATTTTTTGCATTGCCTTTGGTATGTGAATTTCCGCTGGTATTTGCATTTGCTTGGTGAATTTTGTATTGTTTTGTTTGGAATTGTGATCCTTTTGCCCTGTTGCCAAGAGCAATTTAGCTACTGTTATTGTTATAGTGGTTTTTTTTTCCCTTTTGGTTCTTGTTATGGAACTTCGGTCGGGGCGCGTTACAGGGGATACCGTTGCTATGGCGTCCAAGGCGGAGTCGAGGGCTGATAGGATTGCTAAGTGGCGGTCACTAGCCACCGAGCTGGGGGTTGGATCGTCAGCTGTGCCTGAGTTTGTAGCAGAACGTATGGCTCGGGAAGACACCGAGTTGGCGCGACTGGAGCTTGAGAGGGTGAAGTTTGAAGAGGAGCGGAAGGAAAGGCAGAAGAGGGAGGAAGAGAAACTTGAGAGAGAGAAACAGGAGTACGAGGAGGAACGAAAGAGGAAACTTGAGAGAGAGAAAGAGAGGCTTGAAGTAGAGAAAGAGAGACTTGAGAGGGAACAGTGGGAGTTTGGGGAGAGACAGAAGAGAGAGAAAGAGGAGCATGAACTTCGAAGACAGCTTTTGATTCAGGAGGCTGAAAGGAAAGCTCAGGGAGAGAGAGAGACTCGCATAGTGAGTGAGGATGATGATCGTGCTGATCGAGAGTTCAGAGTTTCGATCCCTCTGTTTGACGAGACCAAGGAGGAGATCGCTGCATGGCTGAAGAGGTTCGAACGAGTTGCGTCTGTGTGCAAGTGGGACCAAGACACGTGGGCTACTCGCGTTTCCACTAAGTTGACGGGTAAGGCTGCCGAGTTGTATAACTCGCTCGATGATGAAACGGCCGAAGACTATCAGGGTTTGAAAGCTGCGTTGCTGACAAGGTATCAGCTCACAGCCGAAACGTACCGGCAGCGTTTCAGGGGTTGTAGGAGAAGGGAGAACGAGACTTTCGTGCAGTTTGGTGCCCGGATCACCGAGAACTTGTCCAAGTGGCACGAGCTCTCGAGGATCTCGGACTTGAAGCAGCTTTTCCTATTAGAGCAATTTCTTCAGACCTTGACCCCAGAGATGACTGCATATGTCAAGGAAAAGAGACCCCAGACGTTGGCCGAGGCAGTTGAGGCGGCCGAGATCTATTTCGAAGCTCATGGTGGGATCGGAAAGAAGCCTTTCCAAAACGATAGACCACAGGGTGGGAAGTCGGGGGCCAGGGATGGGTTCAAGAAGGGAAGTCCCATGGGAGGAAATATCAGGGGGAATCCTAGGGCAGACTCAGGTGCTCATGGTGGCAAGAAGTGTTATATCTGCAACTCTCCCAAGCACTTCGCTAGAGACTGTCCCAGGGGAGTCAAGACTGCGGGAGCAGTGTCTAGGGGACCTGCTCGATCCCCGCTACCAGTCTCCGTCCCCACACTGTGTGTCCCCTGTAGTAGGCAAGATTACGATCCAAGGTGCCTTGTTGTTGTTGACGGTGTCACGGTGCACGGGTTGCGTGACACCGGTGCCCAAGTGTGTGTCGTGAAGCGATCCCTCGTTTCCCCATCCAAGTTCATGGGCCGGGAGCTGGAAGTGTCCATGGCTGAGACCAACCTGAAGCGGCGCTACCTGGTGGCCGCTGTCCGAGTGGACTGTCCTTTCCACTCGGGTGAAGTGGAGGCAGTAGTGATGGACTCGCCTGCCGCGGACTTCATGGTGGGGAATCACGCCCGGCTGGGCGATTCCGCCATCTTACCCGTTTACGCGTTACCCAAAGCCGTGTCTGTAGTCACGCGAGGGCAGGCTGCCGCTGAGAGGAAGAGGAAACCTACCCCGTTGCATGTGGCTCCGCCAGGGCTAGGAGAGGTGACCCCTGCGCGATTACACGAGTTGCAGCTGGAGGATCCCTCTTTGCGGCACTGTCGCGAGGCGGCAGAGAGCAGGAGGGTGTCGACCACCCGACAGTCGGGTGAAGTCTCGTTTGTGTGGAAGAAGGGGATCCTCTACCGCGAGTTCCGCGGCCGGGGCACGTTTTACTCGAAGGTCGTTGTCCCTCGCCAGCTGAGGCAGGGTGTCCTCAGGTTGGCACACGAACCGCCTATGGGGGGTCACATGGGGGTACAGAAGACACAGGACCGTATATGGACCCACTTTTTCTGGCCTGGGATGTGCTCTGACACTCGGCGCTTCGTATTATCGTGCGACCAGTGTCAGCGGGTCTCCCCCAGGCCACGGAAAGTGCCACTAGGGAAGATGCCGCTCATTGATACGCCTTTCGAGCGTGTAGCGGTCGACTTGGTGGGACCGATCACACCTGCATCCGAGTCGGGGAACAAGTATATCTTGGTACTCGTGGATTACGCCACTCGCTATCCCGAGGCCATTCCCCTTAAGACCATTGATGCTGTCACGGTCGCGGAGGCGATGTGGCAAGTGTGGTCGAGGGTGGGCATTCCCTCTGAGATCCTGACCGATCGGGGCACGCAGTTCATGAGCGACGTCATGAGGGAGGCGGAGAGGCTGTTGGCCATTAAGGGCCTCGCCACCACTCCCTATCACGCTCAGGGAAATGGCCTGGTTGAGAGGTACAATGGGACGCTCAAGACAATGCTGCACAAGTTGGCAAGAGAAGCCCAAGCAATGGGATCGATATATGCCTGCCTTACTCTTTGCCTACCGGGAAGTCCCGCAAGAGAGCCTCGGTTTCTCCCCGTTTGAACTCCTGTACGGGAGAACTGTTCGGGGTCCTATGGCTGTCCTCCGCAGTCTCTGGACTGAGGAAGGAACCAATGAGCAGGTGCGAACCACGTCGGAATACGTGGTGGACCTGCGCAACAAGATAGAGGAGACCTGCAAGTTGGCGCGCCAGAAGCTGGCAGCCGCTTCTCAGAGGCACGCAGAGGTTTTTAACCGCAAGACGGTTAAGCGCCAATTCCGCCCTGGCGACAAAGTCCTCCTGCTGCTGCCTCAGCAGCACAACAAACTCCAGATGTGCTGGCAGGGCCCCTTCGAGGTCCTGGAGCGGAAGGGCGTAGCGGATTATCGGATCAGGATGTTTGGCCGTGATCGACTCTATCACGCCAACCTCCTGAAGCCGTATAGAGTCCGGCAGGGTACGGGGGAGGCTGACAACTTGGGCCCCATGATCGCTGTCGCTGTGGTCGAGGAGACCAAGGGGATGACTCCGGCCGATCAAGAGTTACCCCTACCGTGTTTGGCTGGGGAGGAGACTGCTCGTGACGTCGTGCTGGCACCCACGTTAACCGACAGTCAGAGGTGTCGTGTTGGCCATAGCTGAGAGGTATGAGGCTGTGCTAACTGACCTCCCTCTCAGGACCGACCTTGCCACTTTCGACATGACGGTCGAGTCGGCGCGACCTGTCCGGGTCAGGCAGTACCCTCTGCCTTACACCAAGATGGAAGCAGTGAAGAGCGAGGTGAAGGCCATGCTGGAACTGGGTGTTATTGAACCAGCAGCCTCACCTTACAACGCCCCGGTGGTCCTCGTCCGGAAGAAGGACGATCGGTTCCGATTCTGCGTTGATTACCGGTCATTGAATGATGTGACTGTCTTCGACGCGGAGCCGCTGCCGGACGTGGACCACCTTTTCGCCAAGCTACAGGGGGCGAAGTTCTTCACCAAGATTGATTTGTCAAAAGGGTACTGGCAGATTCCCGTCCGGGAGGACGTCCGTCCCATGACCGCTTTCACAACCCCGGCGGGCCAGTTCCAATTCCGGGTCATGCCTTTCGGGCTGAAGAACGCTGTCGCGGTCTTCTCCCGCATGATGCGGGCTTTGCTGGAACCGCTGGGGAGGAGCGATGTATTTAATTTCATGGACGACATCCTCATCGCGACGGGGACCTGGCCGAAGCACTTGGAAGCCTTAGAGGCTGTCTTACAGCGCCTCAGGCAGGTGAACCTCTCTGCCCGACCCACGAAGTGCTGCATAGGGTTCAGGGAACTGGGTTTCCTAGGCCACGTTTTGCGGGAGGGGGAGATCCTGCCTGAGGGGGACAAGATACGGAGAGTGGAGGAGGCGCCGGTGCCCGAGACCAAGAGGCAGGTCCGTGCCTTCTTGGGCCTCGCGGGGTATTACAGGAAGTTCATACCCAATTTCTCGGCCATCGCCCTCCCCCTCTCCGATCTTACGAAGAAGAACGCGCCGAACACCGTGGTTTGGATGTCGGAGTGCGAGACAGCATTCAGGACGCTGAAGGCCCGTCTCACTGCGAGACCGGTCTTGCAGCTGCCAAACTTGTCTCAGCTGTTCACGCTGCGGACGGACGCGTCTGATCAGGGACTCGGAGCCGTGCTCCTGCAGGAAGGGGGGGGGCGTGCTCCACCCAGTGGCCTACGCTAGCCGTAAGCTATCTGGGGCTGAAAGCCGGTACTCTACGATCGAGAGGGAGTGCCTAGCTGTGGTGTGGGCCACTCAACGCTTCCAACCCTACCTGTATGGACGCACGTTTGTCTTGGAGACCGACCACCAGCCGCTACGGTACTTGCAGACTGCCAAGGTGGCAAACAGCCGGCTCATGAGGTGGAGTCTGCTGTTTCAGATGTACAGTTTTTCTGTGCGGGTGATTCCAGGCCGCCAGAACGTGGGCGCCAACTACCTCAGTCGGGCCTGCGTCTCTGAGGAAGCTGTAAAGGTGCAGACGGGGTCTGATTCTTAAGTTGGGGGGACTTGTCGTGCGATGCTTGACAATGAGTAGCTGGAAGGGGTAGGATAGGTCTGGGAGTCCAGGGGAAGGGGCTAGCACGGGGTTAGGCACGGGAAGGTTCATTTGCGCGAGGAAAGTGCAAAGGGCGTGCAAGCGTCGCGTGATTCTTCGCGCCGACGCGACGAGAGTTTAGTGTCATTCTTCTACCACCTGCTGAGGTGATCGGACGTAGTGGGTGACGGACCTCGGGGTGCGAGGAGGCTGTTACGTGGCCTGGTGAGGTACGTACATGCGTGAGTGCGAGTAAATGTGAGCTCGCGTGTGAGAGGATGAATGTGAGTGGCTCGTATATTGTGCGTAGGACGGGACTCTTGTAATTGACAGAATTGGGGAACTCCTTTTCCATTCTAACCGTAAGCTGTAAATGGAAGTTGGGTCAGCTCAGTAATTTGGGCAAGAGGAATTTGTCTGTTTTGCTGTAATTGTGAATTTTGGGCTGTCTATTGTGAGAACCTCGTATAGGAGGCGTTTTCTCGCCATTTCTGAACGGTCAGAGTTTGTGAACGTTGGAGGGAAATAGGAGGTGGAATATTGAGTTGAGTTGCCGACGTAGTGAGTCGCGGTTTGGTGATTGTCTGCTTTCTTGGTTGCAGGCTTTTCCCTTCCTTTCTTTACTTCTTCTTTTCTCCACGTACCCCCCCGCCTTGGTTTCTACCTTTGGGGCACCTCCTTTGTCTCGAGGGGTGAGCGGTACTGAGCGACGCAAGGTCGTAGTGGAGTTCGACGTTGGAAGGAGTGGAGCGCGGGGAACACGTTGCCGCCGCCTGTCGACCACAGCTGGACAAGTCTACATGACTGGGGTCGTGGTGGAGTTCGACGTTGGAAGGAGTGGAGCGCGGGGAACACGTTGCCGCCGCCTGTCGACCACAGCTGGACAAGTCTACGTGACTGGGGTCGTGGTGGAGTTCGACATTGGAAGGAGTGGAGCGCGGGGAACACGTTGCCGCCGCCTGTCGACCACAGCTGGACAAGTCTACGTGACTGAGGTCGTGGTGGAGTTCGACGTTGGAAGGAGTGGAGCGCAGGGAACACGTTGCCGCCGCCTGTCGTCCAGGGCTGGACAAGTCTGCGTGACTGGGGTCGTAGTGGAGTTCGTCGTTGGAAGGTGCGGAGCGTGGGGACATGGTTGTCCGCCGCCTATCGTCTACAGGGACCGGAGCTGGGCGGGACGAGTTGCCGTGAGTGTACGCCGTGGTTTCCTGGGGAGCCTCGCAGGAACGCCGACTCCCTAGTGGGGTCTGGACATTGAGGAAAGGACAGTCGATCCATGTCGGTAAGGACACATCTTTTCTTACGGGTCGTCTGACAGTCGTCGTGTAAAGATGGTGGATCTCCTTGGGGAGTGTGAATGACATTGTCTCTACTTGTTTCTATCGATTCTCACCGTTATTAGGAAGGTGCCTTTCCCCCTTTTTAGAGATGGATGACGTCCCCTCATCGCAGTCTCCTAGCAGCGGTAAGGGGACCAGGGAGGGGTGGAAAGGCCGGAGGCTGAGTTGGCCTTAATTGAGGGGTGCTCCTTACCCTCTGTGCTTAGTAGAGCAAGGGAGTTGGTGGGTGCGTGAGAGTTGAGGTTGTGGGTGTGTGGGTGATTTGCCCATTCTTTCTCTTCACCACTGGTTATGGGGATTTTGCTGGGGTTGGGTTGTTTATTGCTGTGTTAAACAGTGAGTTGAGTTTGTGGGTGTGTGGGTGATTTGCCCATTCTTTCTCTTCACCACTGGTTATGGGGATTTTGCTGGGATTGGGTTGTTCATTGTTGTGTTTGTGATTAAATTTCTCTTTTGACATTTATTTCTGCCCCAGTGTCCTTTATCCATTTGTTTGTTGTTAATTGTTAGTGTCAAAAGAAAAGTGGCAATCAGGTTTTGCTGAAAACCTTAGTTAGGATTAGGGTTGTCTTTGTTTAATTGATAGCCTAAATTACTAACGTAAACTACATGCGACAAATTGGCGAGCCTGCCAGGATTCAGATCCCTTTTGGTAATTTAGGAAATTACACACCTTTTCTTTGTCGGATTGCCACAATCCTGGGACGCTAGACTGGGGAGTTTGCTTGATTTTTTGCATTGCCTTTGGTATGTGAATTTCCGCTGGTATTTGCATTTGCTTGGTGAATTTTGTATTGTTTTGTTTGGAATTGTGATCCTTTTGCCCTGTTGCCAAGAGCAATTTAGCTACTGTTATTGTTAAAGTGGGTTTTTTTTCCCTTTTGGTTCTTGTTATGGAACTTCGGTCGGGGCGCGTTACAGGGGATACCGTTGCTATGGCGTCCAAGGCGGAGTCGAGGGCTGATAGGATTGCTAAGTGGCGGTCACTAGCCACCGAGCTGGGGGTTGGATCGTCAGCTGTGCCTGAGTTTGTAGCAGAACGTATGGCTCGGGAAGACACCGAGTTGGCGCGACTGGAGCTTGAGAGGGTGAAGTTTGAAGAGGAGTGGAAGGAAAGGCAGAAGAGGGAGGAAGAGAAACTTGAGAGAGAGAGACAGGAGTACGAGGAGGAACGAAAGAGGAAACTTGAGAGAGAGAAAGAGAGGCTTGAAGTAGAGAAAGAGAGACTTGAGAGGGAACAGTGGGAGTTTGGGGAGAGACAGAAGAGAGAGAAAGAGGAGCATGAACTTCGAAGACAGCTTTTGATTCAGGAGGCTGAAAGGAAAGCTCAGGGAGAGAGAGAGACTCGCATAGTGAGTGAGGATGATGATCGTGCTGATCGAGAGTTCAGAGTTTCGATCCCTCTGTTTGACGAGACCAAGGAGGAGATCGCTGCATGGCTGAAGAGGTTCGAACGAGTTGCGTCTGTGTGCAAGTGGGACCAAGACACGTGGGCTACTCGCGTTTCCACTAAGTTGACGGGTAAGGCTGCCGAGTTGTATAACTCGCTCGATGATGAAACGGCCGAAGACTATCAGGGTTTGAAAGCTGCGTTGCTGACAAGGTATCAGCTCACAGCCGAAACGTACCGGCAGCGTTTCAGGGGTTGTAGGAGAAGGGAGAACGAGACTTTCGTGCAGTTTGGTGCCCGGATCACCGAGAACTTGTCCAAGTGGCACGAGCTCTCGAGGATCTCGGACTTGAAGCAGCTTTTCCTATTAGAGCAATTTCTTCAGACCTTGACCCCAGAGATGACTGCATATGTCAAGGAAAAGAGACCCCAGACGTTGGCCGAGGCAGTTGAGGCGGCCGAGATCTATTTCGAAGCTCATGGTGGGATCGGAAAGAAGCCTTTCCAAAACGATAGACCACAGGGTGGGAAGTCGGGGGCCAGGGATGGGTTCAAGAAGGGAAGTCCCATGGGAGGAAATATCAGGGGGAATCCTAGGGCAGACTCAGGTGCTCATGGTGGCAAGAAGTGTTATATCTGCAACTCTCCCAAGCACTTCGCTAGAGACTGTCCCAGGGGAGTCAAGACTGCGGGAGCAGTGTCTAGGGGACCTGCTCGATCCCCGCTACCAGTCTCCGTCCCCACACTGTGTGTCCCCTGTAGTAGGCAAGATTACGATCCAAGGTGCCTTGTTGTTGTTGACGGTGTCACGGTGCACGGGTTGCGTGACACCGGTGCCCAAGTGTGTGTCGTGAAGCGATCCCTCGTTTCCCCATCCAAGTTCATGGGCCGGGAGCTGGAAGTGTCCATGGCTGAGACCAACCTGAAGCGGCGCTACCTGGTGGCCGCTGTCCGAGTGGACTGTCCTTTCCACTCGGGTGAAGTGGAGGCAGTAGTGATGGACTCGCCTGCCGCGGACTTCATGGTGGGGAATCACGCCCGGCTGGGCGATTCCGCCATCTTACCCGTTTACGCGTTACCCAAAGCCGTGTCTGTAGTCACGCGAGGGCAGGCTGCCGCTGAGAGGAAGAGGAAACCTACCCCGTTGCATGTGGCTCCGCCAGGGCTAGGAGAGGTGACCCCTGCGCGATTACACGAGTTGCAGCTGGAGGATCCCTCTTTGCGGCACTGTCGCGAGGCGGCAGAGAGCAGGAGGGTGTCGACCACCCGACAGTCGGGTGAAGTCTCGTTTGTGTGGAAGAAGGGGATCCTCTACCGCGAGTTCCGCGGCCGGGGCACGTTTTACTCGAAGGTCGTTGTCCCTCGCCAGCTGAGGCAGGGTGTCCTCAGGTTGGCACACGAACCGCCTATGGGGGGTCACATGGGGGTACAGAAGACACAGGACCGTATATGGACCCACTTTTTCTGGCCTGGGATGTGCTCTGACACTCGGCGCTTCGTATTATCGTGCGACCAGTGTCAGCGGGTCTCCCCCAGGCCACGGAAAGTGCCACTAGGGAAGATGCCGCTCATTGATACGCCTTTCGAGCGTGTAGCGGTCGACTTGGTGGGACCGATCACACCTGCATCCGAGTCGGGGAACAAGTATATCTTGGTACTCGTGGATTACGCCACTCGCTATCCCGAGGCCATTCCCCTTAAGACCATTGATGCTGTCACGGTCGCGGAGGCGATGTGGCAAGTGTGGTCGAGGGTGGGCATTCCCTCTGAGATCCTGACCGATCGGGGCACGCAGTTCATGAGCGACGTCATGAGGGAGGCGGAGAGGCTGTTGGCCATTAAGGGCCTCGCCACCACTCCCTATCACGCTCAGGGAAATGGCCTGGTTGAGAGGTACAATGGGACGCTCAAGACAATGCTGCACAAGTTGGCAAGAGAAGCCCAAGCAATGGGATCGATATATGCCTGCCTTACTCTTTGCCTACCGGGAAGTCCCGCAAGAGAGCCTCGGTTTCTCCCCGTTTGAACTCCTGTACGGGAGAACTGTTCGGGGTCCTATGGCTGTCCTCCGCAGTCTCTGGACTGAGGAAGGAACCAATGAGCAGGTGCGAACCACGTCGGAATACGTGGTGGACCTGCGCAACAAGATAGAGGAGACCTGCAAGTTGGCGCGCCAGAAGCTGGCAGCCGCTTCTCAGAGGCACGCAGAGGTTTTTAACCGCAAGACGGTTAAGCGCCAATTCCGCCCTGGCGACAAAGTCCTCCTGCTGCTGCCTCAGCAGCACAACAAACTCCAGATGTGCTGGCAGGGCCCCTTCGAGGTCCTGGAGCGGAAGGGCGTAGCGGATTATCGGATCAGGATGTTTGGCCGTGATCGACTCTATCACGCCAACCTCCTGAAGCCGTATAGAGTCCGGCAGGGTACGGGGGAGGCTGACAACTTGGGCCCCATGATCGCTGTCGCTGTGGTCGAGGAGACCAAGGGGATGACTCCGGCCGATCAAGAGTTACCCCTACCGTGTTTGGCTGGGGAGGAGACTGCTCGTGACGTCGTGCTGGCACCCACGTTAACCGACAGTCAGAGGTGTCAAGTGTTGGCCATAGCTGAGAGGTATGAGGCTGTGCTAACTGACCTCCCTCTCAGGACCGACCTTGCCACTTTCGACATGACGGTCGAGTCGGCGCGACCTGTCCGGGTCAGGCAGTACCCTCTGCCTTACACCAAGATGGAAGCAGTGAAGAGCGAGGTGAAGGCCATGCTGGAACTGGGTGTTATTGAACCAGCAGCCTCACCTTACAACGCCCCGGTGGTCCTCGTCCGGAAGAAGGACGATCGGTTCCGATTCTGCGTTGATTACCGGTCATTGAATGATGTGACTGTCTTCGACGCGGAGCCGCTGCCGGACGTGGACCACCTTTTCGCCAAGCTACAGGGGGCGAAGTTCTTCACCAAGATTGATTTGTCAAAAGGGTACTGGCAGATTCCCGTCCGGGAGGACGTCCGTCCCATGACCGCTTTCACAACCCCGGCGGGCCAGTTCCAATTCCGGGTCATGCCTTTCGGGCTGAAGAACGCTGTCGCGGTCTTCTCCCGCATGATGCGGGCTTTGCTGGAACCGCTGGGGAGGAGCGATGTATTTAATTTCATGGACGACATCCTCATCGCGACGGGGACCTGGCCGAAGCACTTGGAAGCCTTAGAGGCTGTCTTACAGCGCCTCAGGCAGGTGAACCTCTCTGCCCGACCCACGAAGTGCTGCATAGGGTTCAGGGAACTGGGTTTCCTAGGCCACGTTTTGCGGGAGGGGGAGATCCTGCCTGAGGGGGACAAGATACGGAGAGTGGAGGAGGCGCCGGTGCCCGAGACCAAGAGGCAGGTCCGTGCCTTCTTGGGCCTCGCGGGGTATTACAGGAAGTTCATACCCAATTTCTCGGCCATCGCCCTCCCCCTCTCCGATCTTACGAAGAAGAACGCGCCGAACACCGTGGTTTGGATGTCGGAGTGCGAGACAGCATTCAGGACGCTGAAGGCCCGTCTCACTGCGAGACCGGTCTTGCAGCTGCCAAACTTGTCTCAGCTGTTCACGCTGCGGACGGACGCGTCTGATCAGGGACTCGGAGCCGTGCTCCTGCAGGAAGGGGGGGGGCGTGCTCCACCCAGTGGCCTACGCTAGCCGTAAGCTATCTGGGGCTGAAAGCCGGTACTCTACGATCGAGAGGGAGTGCCTAGCTGTGGTGTGGGCCACTCAACGCTTCCAACCCTACCTGTATGGACGCACGTTTGTCTTGGAGACCGACCACCAGCCGCTACGGTACTTGCAGACTGCCAAGGTGGCAAACAGCCGGCTCATGAGGTGGAGTCTGCTGTTTCAGATGTACAGTTTTTCTGTGCGGGTGATTCCAGGCCGCCAGAACGTGGGCGCCAACTACCTCAGTCGGGCCTGCGTCTCTGAGGAAGCTGTAAAGGTGCAGACGGGGTCTGATTCTTAAGTTGGGGGGACTTGTCGTGCGATGCTTGACAATGAGTAGCTGGAAGGGGTAGGATAGGTCTGGGAGTCCAGGGGAAGGGGCTAGCACGGGGTTAGGCACGGGAAGGTTCATTTGCGCGAGGAAAGTGCAAAGGGCGTGCAAGCGTCGCGTGATTCTTCGCGCCGACGCGACGAGAGTTTAGTGTCATTCTTCTACCACCTGCTGAGGTGATCGGACGTAGTGGGTGACGGACCTCGGGGTGCGAGGAGGCTGTTACGTGGCCTGGTGAGGTACGTACATGCGTGAGTGCGAGTAAATGTGAGCTCGCGTGTGAGAGGATGAATGTGAGTGGCTCGTATATTGTGCGTAGGACGGGACTCTTGTAATTGACAGAATTGGGGAACTCCTTTTCCATTCTAACCGTAAGCTGTAAATGGAAGTTGGGTCAGCTCAGTAATTTGGGCAAGAGGAATTTGTCTGTTTTGCTGTAATTGTGAATTTTGGGCTGTCTATTGTGAGAACCTCGTATAGGAGGCGTTTTCTCGCCATTTCTGAACGGTCAGAGTTTGTGAACGTTGGAGGGAAATGGGAGGTGGAATATTGAGTTGAGTTGCCGACGTAGTGAGTCGCGGTTTGGTGATTGTCTGCTTTCTTGGTTGCAGGCTTTTCCCTTCCTTTCTTTACTTCTTCTTTTCTCCACGTACCCCCCCGCCTTGGTTTCTACCTTTGGGGCACCTCCTTTGTCTCGAGGGGTGAGCGGTACTGAGCGACGCAAGGTCGTAGTGGAGTTCGACGTTGGAAGGAGTGGAGCGCGGGGAACACGTTGCCGCCGCCTGTCGACCACAGCTGGACAAGTCTACATGACTGGGGTCGTGGTGGAGTTCGACGTTGGAAGGAGTGGAGCGCGGGGAACACGTTGCCGCCGCCTGTCGACCACAGCTGGACAAGTCTACGTGACTGGGGTCGTGGTGGAGTTCGACGTTGGAAGGAGTGGAGCGCGGGGAACACGTTGCCGCGCTGTCGACACGGACAGTCTCGGACGGGTCGGTGGAAGGAGGGGCGCGGGAACACGTTGCCGCCGCCTGTCGACCACAGCTGGACAAGTCTACGTGACTGAGGTCGTGGTGGAGTTCGACGTTGGAAGGAGTGGAGCGCAGGGAACACGTTGCCGCCGCCTGTCGTCCAGGGCTGGACAAGTCTGCGTGACTGGGGTCGTAGTGGAGTTCGTCGTTGGAAGGTGCGGAGCGTGGGGACATGGTTGTCCGCCGCCTATCGTCTACAGGGACCGGAGCTGGGCGGGACGAGTTGCCGTGAGTGTACGCCGTGGTTTCCTGGGGAGCCTCGCAGGAACGCCGACTCCCTAGTGGGGTCTGGACATTGAGGAAAGGACAGTCGATCCATGTCGGTAAGGACACATCTTTTCTTACGGGTCGTCTGACAGTCGTCGTGTAAAGATGGTGGATCTCCTTGGGGAGTGTGAATGACATTGTCTCTACTTGTTTCTATCGATTCTCACCGTTATTAGGAAGGTGCCTTTCCCCTTTTTAGAGATGGATGACGTCCCCTCATCGCAGTCTCCTAGCAGCGGTAAGGGGACCAGGGAGGGGTGGAAAGGCCGGAGGCTGAGTTGGCCTTAATTGAGGGGTGCTCCTTACCCTCTGTGCTTAGTAGAGCAAGGGAGTTGGTGGGTGCGTGAGAGTTGAGG
>JAWQFJ010031610.1:7500-17500 GCA_034096865.1 Theodoxus fluviatilis | reverse complement strand
AAGTGCATACGTTTTATTCTTTGTTCTTTCCAGACACTCCTGATTTTCCCCCCCAGGCATCATGTCCTTTAGCTGCTTTTTTTCCTTCTCTTTCTTCCTCGTTCTTTCATTTCTACCCCTCATTTCTGATTCCTCCTGTTCCCCATCTCTCCTCCTCCCCTTACCATTTCCCTCCCTCCCTCCATTTTTCCCTCCCTCCCTCCATTTTTCCCTCCCTCCCTCCCTCCCTCCCTCCTGCACCTGCTGCTGCTGTCTTGTGCAAACCAATGTGATGACAGTAGAATATAGTACAGAAGCCTGCTTGCATCCTCTTAGCCTGGCATTTCCTCTAATATGCAACGTCCCATACTGCCTACTACACCCCTACTATGTCCCATACTTCCTACTACATCCCTACAATGTCCCATACTGCCTACTACATCCCTACTATGTCCCATACTGCCTACTATACCCCTAATATGTCCCATACTGCCTACTACATCCCTACTATGTCCCATACTGCCTACTACACCCCTAATGTGTCCCATACTGCCTACTACATCCCTACTATGTCCCATACTGCCTACTACACCCCTACTATGTCCCATACTGCCTATACACCCCTACTATGTCCCATACTGCCTACTACATCCCTACTATGTCCCATACTGCCTACTACACCCCTAATATGTCCCATACTGCCTATACACCCCTACTATGTCCCATACTGCCTACTACATCCCTACTATGTCCCAATATTTAAATAAACCCAGATTTCTCCGTCCCAGGGATAGAACCACGGCACTGCGCCTTGCACATCGTCCAACCACAAAGCATGCTCGCCCATCTCCACCTGTCAAAAGACATGGTTTCAACAAGCGAGTAGAGGCTGAGGGATTGACCGTGTACTCTTGCAAGAGGGGAGAGCACTACGACGGGCCAAAGCAAAAAAGACAAAATAAAGTATTTACAGGAACTTCCCAACCCTTCAAACTTGTTCATAATACTATGTCCCATACTGCCTATACACCCCTACTATGTCCCATACTGCCTATACACCCCTACTATGTCCCATACTGCCTACTACATCCCTACTATGTCCCATACTGCCTACTACACCCCTACTATGTCCCATACTGCCTACTACATCCCTACTATGTCCCATACTGCCTACTACACCCCTACTATGTCCCATACTGCCTATACACCCCTACTATGTCCCATACTGCCTACTACACCCCTACTGTCCCATACTGCCTACTACACCCCTACTATGTCCCATACTGCCTACTACACCCCTACTATGTCCCATACTGCCTATACACCCCTACTATGTCCCATACTGCCTATACACCCCTACTATGTCCCATACTGCCTACTACACCCCTACTATGTCCCATACTGCCTACTACACCCCTACTATGTCCCATACTGCCTATACACCCCTACTATGTCCCATACTGCCTACTACATCCCTACTATGTCCCATACTGCCTACTACACCCCTAATATGTCCCATACTGCCTACTACACCCCTACTATGTCCCATACTGCCTACTACACCCCTAATATGTCCCATACTGCCTACTACACCCCTAAAACCTCCCATACTGCCTACTACACCCCTAAAACCTCCCATACTGCCTACTACACACTTACAATGACCCATACTGCCTACTACACCCCTAATATGTCCCATCCTGCCTACTACACCCCTAAATCCTCCCATACTGCCTACTACACCCCTACTATGTCCCATACTGCCTACTACACCCCTAATATGTCCCATACTGCCTATACACCCCTAATATGTCCCATACTGCCTACTACACCCCTACTATGTCCCATACTGCCTATACACCCCTACTATGTCCCATACTGCCTACTACACCCCTAAAACCTCCCACACTGCCTACTACAACTTGCAACATCCCATACTGCCTACTACACACTGACAACATCCCATACTGCCTACTACACACTGACAACATCCCATACTGCCTACTACACACTTACAACATCCCATACTGCCTACTACACCCCTACAATGTTACATACTGCCTACTACACAGTGACACCATCCCATACTGCCTACTACACACTGACAACATCCCATACTGCCTACTACACACTGACAACATCCCATACTGTTACTACACACTGACAACATCCCATACTGCCTACTACACACTGACAACATCCCATACTGCCTACTACACACTTACAACATCCCATACTGCCTACTACACTCCTACAACATCCCATACTGCCTACTACACACTTACAATGTCCCATACCAGTGATACTGTCTACTTCACTCCTACAATGTCCCATCCTGCCTACTACACCCCTACAATGTCCCATCCTGCCTACTACACCCCTACAATGTCCCATCCTGCCTACTACACCCCTACTATGTCCCATCCTGCCTACTACAACCCTACAACTCCCCATACTGCCTACTACACCCCTAACACATCCCATACTGTCTACTACATCCCTACAACATCCCATACTACCTACACCACCCCACTGCCATCTCCACATTTTCTTCAGCAGCCAGCTAAACCCCAGCTACTCTGACATATTTTCCTCCTCAAACTCACTGTTCCAAGTTAAGCAATCCAGTGGCAATCTCAGGGCAGAGATACTCATTGTACTTTACACTGTGGCTGAATTCAGAGAATGAGTTGAGTATGAATGCTTGTGAGGTAGCCCACAACTTCACTGGCAGTATGGGGATGGAAGCAAGGGGCAGCGTATGAATGGCAGCAAGGGACAGTGTGGGCATAGCAGAAGGGCAGAGTGTGGGCATAGCAGAAGGGCAGAGTGTGGGCATAGCAGAAGGGCAGAGTGTGGGCATAGCAGAAGGGCAGTGTGTGGGCAAAGCAGAAGGGCAGAGTGTGGGCATAGCAGAAGGGCAGAGTGTGGGCATAGCAGAAGGGCAGAGTGTGGGCAAAGCAGAAGGGCAGAGTGTGGGCATAGCAGAAGGGCAGAGTGTATCAGCGTGGGACATTGATTGGTGTCATCCTAACCTCTCTCTCCTCTCCAGCTTCTTCTTACCTGGGAAGACAAAATCCTCGGACCAGTCAAGAAGTTCTGACTCACGCAGGACGGAGGAGAGTGCTGCATGGTCTGTGCAGAACACACTGACGTCCTTGTCTACAAAGCTGCTCTGGGATATACACACAGCCAGTCATGAAAGATACAGATCAGTGCCACAAAGCCTGTTAGATATTTGACATGCCATTCAGTGTGGTCTAGTCATGGTACATGTACATACTACTCAGTGTGATCAGTTGATGAACATAATATGATTATACTTTATAGCCAAAGAAAATAGTATATACAGTAAAACCTCTATTTTATGACCCTCTCTTAAATGACTTCCTCTCGATTGCGACTTGAAAACATTTAACGGATGTATTTTCCTATCAAAGTGACCTCTCTGAAACGACTTCCTCCAAAACGTGACTTGTGACCGTCAATCCTCGACATTTTAATGACTTTTTGATATAGATATGAATTCCCCAAACTGCAGTCCCTTTAGCGGCACATGCAACTGCAGTTAATGTCCATTCCAAAACAACAGCTGTTGCGAGTGGTGTTATGCACACTTAGTGCAGTAGGAGTTTTTTCACGTTCTGTAAGGATTGTCAGCCGTCCAGTGACGTCTCCCAAGACCAAGCGACTTGTGGTCAAGGGGCAGACAACTTTCGTGAATTATGGAATAACGCTTTCATCCAGACTGGCTTGAAAGAGAAATGTTAAGCTTCATAATAAACTTGTTGCACAAGTTTCGCTCTGCATGAAATTTCCAGCCATCGCAGGTTCAACAGTTTAAGTCTCATACCCATAGGTAAAAATAGCATCAACTTGCAGCAAGCTGCCGTGATAGTGAGTGAGAGGCAGAGGCTGCTCCTGGCGGCCTGGTTTAAATTTCGCTGCGAACCTGTCTGCATCAGTTTACAGGTGGCCTGGAGGGGAGGCAGAGGCTACTATAATGGCAACACTGACCATGGCCATAGTGGTCTGGCATTTGTCAGTTACATTAAAGTCGAAATTAGGTTGAAGTTAGGTCAATTTTCCTCTGTTGGCTTTTCAATTAACATGGAGTTAGGGTTAAAAAGAATGAAATGATCAAGTAAACAATACAACAATCATTACAGCAGTACCATCTATTTGTAAATTTTTCAACCAAAAATCCCTGAAAGACATTTATCAAGTAGGGTGCCCTTGAAACAGCCGGAAACTTCGCAGCCAAAATTGAACCTATTTATGTCATCTAATTAGTTACGTCATTTGCAAGTAGCAGTTGTATACATGTACATTAAATCATGCAAGGATAAAAGACAGTTAACCCAAGTTCGTTTGCAAATACATGTACATGTATATCTATCCTTTCACACACAGACTAGCTCCATTGTGTTGTGTATGTCGGTAGATATCAGCCTCATCAAAGTTCCTTTATCTCCTGTATTCTGCTTATATATGTATGGTTGTTTTAAGTAGAAAGGGAGGTCTAGCACACTCCAAGTTAACAGTAATAAAGATGCATTGTGCATGTGTTTGGATTCATGCACAAATTTTGATCAGTTAAATACACAGTGCATGATCATATGCATTCTACCCATATTTAAAACATATATTTCCTTTGGTACACACATCTCTCAGTTTGGCAGAGAAACTGCAAACACTACATCAGACCTACTACACACATCTCTCTCTGTTTGGCAAAGAAACTGCAAACACTACATCAGACCTACTACACACATCTCTCTCTGTTTGGCAAAGAAACTGCAAACACTACATCAGACCTACTACAGACATCTCTCTCTGTTTGGCAAAGAAACTGCAAACACTACATCAGACCTACTACACTCATCTCTCTGTTTGGCAAAGAAACTGCAAACACTACATCAGACCTACTACACACATCTCTCTCTGTTTGGCAAAGAAACTGCAAACACTACATCAGACCTACTACACACATCTCTCTCTGTTTGGCAAAGAAACTGCAAACACTACATCAGACCTACTACACACATCTCTCTGTTTGGCAAAGAAACTGCAAACACTACATCAGACCTACTACACACATCTCTCTCTGTTTGGCAAAGAAACTGCAAACACTACATCAGACCTACTACACACATCTCTCTCTGTTTGGCAAAGAAACTGCAAACACTACATCAGACCTACCACAGACATCTCTCTCAGTTTGGTAGAGAAATGGAGGGAGCATTCCTACCTTGATCTGACCAACAGCAGCCTTGGACAGGACCACCCTGGCACCAGGCCACCTGTCTACCCAGAATTCCAGGCACTGCCACTTGCCACTCAGGAGGTTCTTTAGTTCTCCATAGAGCTGAAATAAGAACCAAAGGAAATATATGTTTTAAATATGGGTAGAATGCATATGATCATGCACTGTGTATTTAACTGATCAAAATTTGTGCATGAATCCAAAGGGATAATATGATAGTTAAAATGAGAAAATTTGAACTTTGGTGTAAAAAAATGTTTCTTATTCTGCTGCAAACTTATAAATATACCAAATTAAACCAATTTAAACATAAGTTGGGTGATGCTGGCAGTCTGCCAGTCAGCCAGTCAGATTGTTCCTTTTAAATTGTGTTGGCATGCATGGCCAGATTTGACAGTTCTACAACACCAGATCAAACTGTGTCTTGGTATATTTAATTGCACCAAATACTAGTTGGCTGTATAAGTGTATTGTATATTCCAGTGCAACCTTTAAACCTGTTCATGTTTAGATCCATTTGGGATAATTTTCTGCCATAAACTTTCAATTAACTGTGTGCAAATCTGATCTTCGCAGAATAGAAATTTAAAAGAGAAGGAAAGATAGACTGCTACTATACTTATTGTCTTGTGCATATTCATTGTCTGCAGTTTCTCTACTGGTGTGCAGCATCTCTTTTCTGACTATGAGCATCACCACTGTAATGAATTATGAGTCTTAAAGCATTGAAATCACGTCTCTTCATAATACGAATTCACTACAGTGTACTACTATCACATGCACTCCATTCTTGATTCTATCATTTTGAGTTGCACCTGTTCCACATTAATTCTATTCGACTCATTTCATTTACTCTCATGTCTGCACCATCTCCAGATTCATTCTCAATGATAGGAGAATAGAATAAACGAGAGAAAAATGAATCCAAGAAAATGAATGAGTAAAAAGAAGGTTTGAAGGAAAAGTAGAACTACATATGTATGGCTTCGGCTGAGCAGCAACTTCAAAGAAACAATCTAAGGGAGCTAACTCCAAACAAGCAGTTCATCACAAACAGTCTACAATTTGCGATTGAAAACTGTTAATGAACTCGGCTCTATCAAATCATCAAATATTCTTTCGGTATCACTATGCTTTGCGTGAAGGGAAGGATACTTATGGGAAATTCAGCTCTCTTTTTTTACAGCACCTACGACACTAAATGGATGAAGCGTAAGCTGCAAGCGGGGACCTCACCTCAGTGATACCAAAGAGAACATAGCTCGAGTGATAGACATACCAAAGATACATTGGCAACTAAGGGCAGTAAGGCAGTAAGTTATCAGGGCCGGACCCAGGGGGGGGGGGGGGTTCCAGGGGTTCCGGAACCCCCCCCCCCCCCCTAGAAAAAGCATGTACCTTGGTTTGAGTTTTTTTAAATAATATTTTTTTTGTGTGTCTCCAAAAACAATGCTACTCTTACCCCTCAAAACAAGGCCCAGAATGCACCAGATTGCACAGATTTTAACCGTTTTTCAATAATTTTCCGGGGGGGCATGCCCCCGGACCCCCCTAGTTTGCGCGCCTGCTTCGCAGGCGCGCGCTCGTGGCTTCGCCACTTCGCTTATTTGTCCCCCCCAACCAAAAAGGAACCCCCCCCCCCCCCCACAACTCATTTGGTCCGGCCCTGGTTATGACACACTGACAGCACTGTCCGTGCATGCAGCAAACAGATTCAGGCAGCACATAGAGTCAGAGATTCACCTTGAAGGATCTGGGTAGATGACGGCAGAGGAATTCCCGTAGAGCAGGCAGCTGACTCGGCGACAGCAAAATCGCCATTCCTTGAGTTTGAGGGCAAGTGCATTGGAGGGGAGGTAATCTGCATGGCTGGGCAGATAACTCCGATCATGCAAACAAGTTTTCTTTCCCAGCTTTAAATAACTTTTAAAGGGCACGACCCTAGTCTCAGACTGTCTGTGTGTCTATATCTCTGTGTATCTCTGCCTGCCTGCCTGCCAGTCTCTCTGAATGGTTGACAGAGACGATAGGGTGGTGACAGATTCTGTCGAAACAAGCTCATCAACATCCATTGCCATTGCAATTCAAATCGCTTTTGACATGCACAGTGAATAGGGGGGAGAGGGAAGGGGGTAAAGGGGAAAGGGGAGGGGGGAAAGGGGAGGGGGGAAAGGGGAGAGGGGAGCTCTTTCTGCATTCTCAAGTTTTCAAATTCTTATTCCTCCACTTGAAATCATGGTAAGTAGAGTTCTCCGTAACTCCCAAAGCGACAGCAGCAGCAGCAGCAGCAGCAGCAGCAGTAGCAGCAGCAGCAGCAGCAGCAGTAGCAGCAGCAGCAGCAGCAGCAGTAGCAGTAGCAGCAGCAGCAGTAGCAGCAGCAGCAGCAGCAGCAGCAGTAGCAGCAGCAGCAGCAGCAGCAGCAGTAGCAGCAGCAACTACAACAACAGACAACATTTCCCTTCATCATTGGCGTGATTACTGGTTTAGTTCTTGCATCATTGGAAAATAAGGGGTGGGTGGGTTGTGAACGTGTTCCCTATCGAGACGGTAGAAAAAAGCACCCTTGGTGTTTGAAAAGTTGCTCGCGTCCTAAACTCCGAAATAAACCACAGCATTAATTCACAAGGCTGCAAATATACTGTATTGTGCATGTACATTCTATATTTATACACAAGGGCATTTATGCACTACACCTAACTCTCACACAACACCCATGAAAGGGAATGGACCATTTGAACTCTTGACGTCAGGGAGCTTCAAAGAAGTCTGCAATAACGCCTATCAAGTATATCATGGTGATTTTCTTCTTCTTCTTGTCGATCGCTAGATGATTGCGCCAGTCGCCCGCACAAATGCAGCTGTTCTCCGCAGCTCCTCCAGGTTGCCATAGAGTTTGCTCCTCACTGGTGTTGGGTCTGGCCACGCGGCTCTTCTGAGGGCATCATGGTGGGGGCAGTCTTGGAGAAGGTGTTCACCGGTCATCGAGGCAGTGTCGCAAGAACATCTGTCATGGTGACCGAACTCAACCATTTTATTTACGAAGTGTTAGCGGCACATTAATTTGTGGGGTTGGGTCAAGAAGAGACCCACTGTGTCTCCCTAGGAAATTCGTAAAAGGCGAAAAGCAGGGAACTCGATACTGGTTTGCTCTTACTCTCACCAGCTGTAGCGCCTCGTGATCAATGGCCTTACATACATCGCCTATAAATACTGATAGGCCGTAATTGGAGAGCATATACAACTGTGGGTGAACGTACGCGCCAAAGCTATTTTTGCACCATCATCCAGCTCAGTCCTCACAGGTACCGGCTTACTCCTGGGTGGGGAGAAGCAATGCAAGTTACGCACCTCGCTAAAGGATGCACAGCTTCCCACGCCGCACCCACTACAGCCACAAGCGAATGCATGCAGATCAAGCGCAACAACCAGTTGGTCACAGAGAGCGGGCCGCCAGGTGATGGAATTGGAAGCTCGACAACGTACGTTGTTTCCTTCTTGCCCACACGTTTCCCACAACAACAGCGTTTGCATATTCGGTAGGCACGACTACGAGCTAAAGCTTCTGGTAGACCGGAAATTGGCATCGTCGCTACGTCATTAACTCGCCAGCAAGTGTTCATTCTTGCTACGTGAAGCGGGTCATGCTAGCAAGATGAGCAGGTCGGAAGGGGAGGAGAGAGAGAGAGCAAGAGAGAGAGAGAGAGAGACAGACAGACAGACAGACAGACAGACAGACAGAAAGACAGATAGACAGACAGACAGACAGACAGACAGACAGACAGACAGACAGACAGACAGACAGACAGACAGACAGACAGACAGACAGACAGACAGACAGCGAAGGTGGCATCACGACAGAGGAAGCAGGCACTGCTACCAAATCTTTGAAAAATGGAACATCGCCAGGTAGCGATGGTTTAACAACTGAGTTCATAAAGTTTTTCTGGAACAAACTGAAACAAATACTTACAGACACTTATAACGAGGCATTCGTGAAAGGGGAACTTCCATACACCCAAAGGCAGGGCATTATCACTCTATTACACAAAAGTTCAGATCTACCCCGGGATGAACTGGACAACTGGCGTCCAGTAACACTTCTGAACACTGACTATAAGATATTAGCTAAAATTCTGGCTCAGCGGATGGGTGGAGTCATTGATAAATTAATCAGTCCTGAACAAGTAGGGTATCTAAAGGGAAGGAATATAGCAACTGCACTAAGAACTATAGAGGATGTAATAGAATATGTACAAACCAGGGAGGAATCGGGATACCTACTGTCCTTGGACTTCTCGAAGGCCTTTGATTCGGTGTCAAAGCACTTGCTCCAGGAGGCATTGGACACATTTGGGTTTGGTCCGGATTTTCAAAAATGGGTATCGGTGCTCATATCAAATTCTGTCAGTAGTATTAACCAAGGGGGGTGGATATCGGAGCCATTTCCGGTGACATGTGGCATTAGACAGGGATGCCCTTTCTCCCCTCTAAGCTACATCCTTGCATCGGAAATCCTGGCAATAAAAATAAGAAGCAGCAACGTGCAGGGAATTGAAGTACCTTCGAATCAAGGAGGGAAAGTGACGATCAAAAGCCAACAGTATGCAGATGACATCACTTTATGCGTAAGGACAGGTCACGACATTGAAAATGTTTTCCAAATTCTGGAAGACTTTTCAAAGTTTTCTGGCCTTCGTTTAAACAAAGGCAAAACAAAAGTAATGGCAATAGGCGTGCAGAAAGAGGAAAGACTGA
>JAWQFJ010031610.1:0-2500 GCA_034096865.1 Theodoxus fluviatilis | reverse complement strand
GCAAGGCTTCTCACATCCGACATGACCTTGGCTTTGTTATTACTGGCCTTGTGAGCGGCCGTTAGCCAGCGTGAGGTTGGAGAGATAGTGCTGGTCCCAGTGGCCGTTGTCTCTCGCCATGTTTCAGTAAAAGGATTGATCAATTAGACCATTGATCAGGAAATAAATTGTAAAACAGTTCGGGACTCAGATGTGGGTGATTATCAATTGTTCACGTGTCATTCGTTGATACCAAGCTACAGGAGTAAAGGCCACGAAAGCTTAGCAGCTATGGGTTCCAGCAGAGGGGATATCCAAAGGCAGCTAACAAATATGAAGAGCACTGTTAGTGTTAGGTGCACAACTACACCATACAACGTGTTTCATATAGATACACACTTTATTGTCTAAATGACATGGACAAATGTTGCCAGGAGTAGCACAGTGTCACGGTGTTGTGCCAGGAATAGTACATTGTTGCTGTGTTGCCAGGTGTACTGTCGTGTTGCTGTGATGCCAGGTGTACTGTCGTGTTGCTGTGTTGTCAGGTGTACTGTCGTGTTGCTGTGTTGCCAGGTGTACTGTCGTGTTGCTGTGTTGCCAGGTGTACTGTAGTGTTGCTGTGTTTCCAGGTGTACTGTAGTGTTGCTGTGTTGCCAGGTGTACTGTAGTGTTGCTGTGTTGCCAGGTGTACTGTAGTGTTGCTGTGTTGCCAGGTGTACTGTCGTGTTGCTGTGTTGCCAGGTGTACTGTAGTGTTGCTGTGTTGCCAGGTGTACTGTCGTGTTGCTGTGTTGCCAGGTGTACTGTCGTGTTGCTGTGTTGCCAGGTGTACTGTAGTGTTGCTGTGTTGCCAGGTGTATTGTAGTGTTGCTGTGTTGCCAGGTGTACTGTAGTGTTGCTGTGTTGCCAGGTGTATTGTAGTGTTGCTGTGTTGCCAGGTGTACTGTAGTGTTGCTGTGTTGCCAGGTGTACTGTAGTGTTGCTGTGTTGCCAGGTGTACTGTCGTGTTGCTGTGATGCCAGGTGTACTGTCGTGTTGCTGTGTTGCCAGGTGTACTGTAGTGTTGCTGTGTTTCCAGGTGTACTGTAGTGTTGCTGTGTTGCCAGGTGTACTGTCGTGTTGCTGTGATGCCAGGTGTACTGTAGTGTTGCTGTGTTGCCATGTGTAGTGTCGTGTTGCTGTGATGCCAGGTGTACTGTAGTGTTGCTGTGCTGCCAGATGTACTGTAGTGTTGCTGTGATGCCAGGTGTACTGTAGTGTTGCTGTGTTGCCAGGTGTACTGTAGTGTTGCTGTGCTGCCAGATGTACTGTAGTGTTGCTGTGTTGCCAGGTGTACTGTAGTGTTGCTGTGTTGCCAGGTGTACTGTCGTGTTGCTGTGTTGCCAGGTGTAGTGTAGTGTTGCTGTGTTGCCAGGTGTAGTGTCGTGTTGCTGTGTTGCCAGGTGTACTGTCGTGTTGCTGTGTTGCCAGGTGTACTGTCGTGTTGCTGTGTTGCCAGGTGTAGTGTAGTGTTGCTGTGTTGCCAGGTGTACTGTCGTGTTGCTGTGTTGCCAGGTGTACTGTAGTGTTGCTGTGTTGCCAGGTGTACTGTCGTGTTGCTGTGTTGCCAGGTGTACTACAGTGTTGCTGTGTTGCCAGGTGTACTGTCGTGTTGCTGTGTTGCCAGGTGTACTGTCGTGTTGCTGTGTTGCCAGGTGTACTGTCGTGTTGCTGTGTTGCCAGGTGTACTGTCGTGTTGCTGTGTTGCCAGGTGTACTACAGTGTTGCCAGGTGTACTGTAGTGTTGTTGCATTGCCAGCTATATTGCAGTGTTGTTGTGTTGCCAGATGCACTGTAGTGTTGTTGTGTTATGTGTAATACAGTGTTGTTGTGATGCCAGGTGTACTGTAGTGTTGCTGTGATGCCAGATGTACTGCAGTGTTGCTGTGATGCCAGATGTACTGTAGTGTTGTTGTGTTATCAAGTGTAATACAGTGTTGTTGTGATGCCAGGTGTATTGCAGTGATGTTGTAATGCCAGGTGTTTTGTAGTGTTGCTGTGATGTCAGATGTACTGTAGTGTTGTTGTGTTGTCATGTGTAATACAGTGTTGCCAGATGTACTGTAGTGTTGCTGTGGTGCCATGTGTACTGTAGTGTTGTTGTGTTATCATGTGTAATACAGTGTTGCCAGAAGTACTGTAGTGTTTTTGCATTATCATATTAATACAGTGTTGTTGCAATATCATATGTAATACAGTGTTGGTGTGTTGCCAGGTGTACTGTGGTGTTGCTGTGTTGCAAGTAGTGTTGTTGTGTTGCCAGGTGTACTGTAGTGTTGCTGTGTTGCAGGTAGTGTTGTTGTGTTGCCAGGTGTACTGTAGTGTTGCTGTGTTGCAGGTAGTATTGTTGTGTTGCCAGGTGTACTGTAGTGTTGCTGTGTTGAAGGTAGTGTTGTTGTGTTGCCAGGTGTACTGTAGTGTTGTTGTATTGCAGGTAGTATTGTTGTGTTGCCAGGTGTACTGTAGTGTTGCTGTGCTGC
>JAWQFJ010031609.1:0-15887 GCA_034096865.1 Theodoxus fluviatilis | reverse complement strand
AGCCGTTTGACTAAATTAACAAGGCCAGGATGCATAAAGCTAATCTCACTATAACTATAAGCATTAAACTTTAAAGTGACTTCAATGTATTTTTGTCAGGGAAACAGAGGAAAGGATTATTCAGGATACCAAATAAACCAACCTCCTAATTGCAAAATCCTATTCAAAATCTAAATGGTACATGACAGAATTTCTACATGACAAATCTGTCAAAAAGCTATCACAAATGTAAGGATAATGTTTCAGGGCAATATTTTGTATTATTGTATACTGTTAATCATACTCTTCAATGTAAAATGACATAAAAATTAGCATCTAGATGTGTCACTGTTACAAATTTGATAACCCTCCATTTTCCCAAGTTTAACACACAAATTGTTGCAATATGTAATTCCTGAAGTACAGTTCTCTCATTTAACTCTCTTCCATTCATTCCCTTTCATGTTAAACATGTGGAACAATTAAGAAAACAATTTGACATAATTTTTTCCCAATTTTGCATACAATATTTTAGGCATGTAGGTTAATATGTAGGTGCATGCTTTAACGATTACAAAAACATTTTAATATGGGATTTTCACAAGCTTGGCAAGAAAATAGGAAATTTAAAGAATGGAAGTGGGTTAAGCAAATGATTGTTGCCATCCTGTCTGTATTCTAGCATGACCTTCTTATCATGGAGAACCAATCCGATTCCAACCCAACCCATAAGCACATCACTAATATAAAACCTGCAGTCAGTGTCTGACAAGAAAACTCTGTTCAGCATGCATATCATGACTCCCAGCTATCAATACTTTTCTCTTTTTTGCAGAGTTGGATTAGCAAAAAAAAAGGGGAGTGGGTGGGGGGTGGGGGGTGGGGGTGGGTCTGCTTAAGCTTAAAAGAAAATTCTGTCTTCTTCTTAGAAGAGGCCAGAGTGAAGCCAAACTTTCCTTCACTGAAAATGCTTTATTATAAATAGTGGATTCCCTTAGTGCTCATTGGGCAGGGAAGCTGGGACAGTGCTCATTGGGCAGGGAAGCTGGGACAGTGCTCATAGGGCAGGGAAGCTGGGACAGTGCTCATTGGGCAAGGAAGCTGGGACAGTGCTCATTGGGCAGGGAAGCTGGGACAGTGCTCATAGGGCAGGGAAGCTGGGACAGTGCTCATTGGGCAAGGAAGCTGGGACAGTGCTCATTGGGCAGGGAAGCTGGGACAGTGCTCATTGGGCAGGGAAGCTGGGACAGTGCTCATTGGGCAGGGAAGCTGGGACAGCATGCAGTCCATTGTTTACTGTCAATCTCTTTCTTTCTTTCTTTTGCATGACCCAAAAAAAAGTTGAGGGTTGGCAGAAAAAAATAGGGTTGGATGGGTTGCCATAACCACAACCTTACCCCCCCCCCCCCTAAAATCAGCAACATCAAAAGAGCAAGACTAACAGCTTTTTTCTCCCACTCCATCTAAAATGCAATTACAAAATGGTACTCACAAAGATGGGCTGTCATGTTTATGATCAGAGAAATCCAAAACATAAATATTACCGATGGATTTTCTTCTACAATTATTCTGACAATTACAGAGCTATCAGAATAGCAACTTTGTGGTTTTACTTACATCTGGTCTTGGGAGCATTGATGGCAGACAGGTAGGAGGTTTTTCTGGCAGGACGCTGGTTGAGACTGCTGTCACCAGAGGTTGGAGAAGGGTAGTTGCTGTCAAACATTTCACAATCAGACTGTCCCTTATTGATTGGCCATGAGCTCAACTCCCGCATTGTGCTTGTCATGACATGGTGCCGGGGTGATGCCGACTGCAGAAGAGGAAGTATTTCCACAACAGGGGAGGAGGGTATACTTGATGTTCCAGGAGATACATATATCCGAATAGGAACACCATCTTGGTTTCTAGTCAGGGTTGTGGGCCTTTCTGCTTTCTCCTCTGGTGGTGGTTTGTAGCGTTCTGTGGAGATTTTCCGCACTTTGACTGCAGGTTGCACAGGAACACTGCTTGTAACCACAGACTCGGATGGTTGAGACTGAGAAGAAGCAGTGAGTTGAGACAGTTGCAGTTGTAACTGCTGCTGCTGCTGTTTTTGTTGTTGCTGGACTGGTTGTGGTTGCACTTGCAGGTACGAGGGTGGAGAGTGCAAAACAGCAGACGCTGAGCCACGCCTTTCATTCAATTGTTCATTCAACTTCTCTGTGGACCGCTCCACACTTCCTCCCTTCTCAAACTGAGCCATCCTGTTGGCCACAGTCTCAAATTTAGCCAAGGAAGTGATTTTACTGATTTCCCTTTGATACCTATTGACAGCAGATCCTGGTGAGATGCCATCAGATGATCCAGCCTCAAACTGCTTCTTCCTATCTAACACATTGGCTTTGGGAGGTGTGTTTCTTTCTCTAGGACTGTCTGCTTGTGTCGTGACAAGAGTGCGAGTGAGGGCAAAAGTTGTGCCAGAGGTTGAAGACCCTGGCACGGTGTTCTGATACTGTGTTACATCCAGGTCACTCCGTGGAATGTGCACAACAACACTTCGACTGTTAGAAGTCATTGCTGTTTGTTCCACAGATCTGCCTGCAGGTGTGCTTCCAAACCACCGCGTGCGATCTGCCTGGCTTCTACTGGTTCTGACGTCAATGTTGTCTACACTAGATGAGAACTTGCCTCCTTTGGATAAAGGCCCTTCTGACACCACTGGCACATATCGTCGAGTATCACTGGAATACTCCAGAGTTCCACTGCCTCTGCGACCAGAGGCAGTATTGTCTGCCCGTCCCCTATTCACACTGAGGCTCGACTGGGGTCCTGCTGATGATGTAAATGTGGTGCTCTGTGATCGAGCAATGACAAATGAAGAGTCTGGCATACTGTTTCTATCAGTAGATTTGCCAGTCTGAGGCTTGATGTCTACCGTTACCTTTTCAGTAGTGTGAGGAGCCAATTCTCGTACTCGAACTTGGAAATCATCACGATTTCGGTCAGAGGAGGAATCTTTGCTATCATAGCTACATCTACGAGGGCGGACTTCACTACTTGCACCACCTCCATCCACACTACGAGATGATCGGAAGTTCTCTTTGGCACTGTGACTGCTGCTGCTGGCACCAGTGCTCCTTTCTGAGCTGGAGCCCCCATCACTCCCTATGCTGCTCTTTTTCTCTGGGGAGGACTGGGGTGGAAAATACAGCCCGAATGAGTAGGACTGGGCTTTGCCAGTCATGCTGCAAGTCACACCAGATGTCACACGCAGCTCCCCACTATCCTGGCTCACAGGACGATCATGTTCCACTCGCACCTCACGGTAGGTCACGCCTTTGTTGATGGAATCATTGTTTTTGAGTGGCTCTCTGTGAAGAGCAGCTGCTGAGCCAAAGGAAGAGGAAGGCTTGATATGACAAGTGGATCGCTGATTGCCCTGAGAGGAGGCTGCTTCGTAGTGGGAGGGTGTCTCTCGGCTCCCACGACCACCAGAATTGTTGGAGATGGTGAAGGACACTTTTGTTTCAGTGCGAGGCTCAGGCAAATAGAAGAAAACGTTCTCATCTGAACCAGTGTAAAAAGGCAGGTGACCAAGAGATTGTTCCCTGCGTCGATCCTCATCAATCAAGGAACTGCGGCTTCCGAAAGTTGCATCTGGTGATGGCCCTAAGTAGGCCTGCAAAAACAAAAACATTGCTTTCAGGATAGTGGAGAAACAGTACTCCCATCTCAAGATCTCCAGCTGAAAATGGCATGTAATAGACCACCATAACACCCTCTGTCACCTATTGCTTTAGTTAAATTATATGTATGATGCTGGTCATATTAAACAAGAAGACCCCATATTAAAGCTTTCATTACAGTATTGCCCCCTGGCATGATCACTTTAACATTATTTCAATAATGTTAATGAATTTCAGCAAATTAAAAAACTAGGCCCACATCAACATCTCAGATTTCTGGCCCAACCAACATTTCTCAACTAGCCACCCAGTCTAAAACTACTGAGGGGAAGGTTTACATACAGGACAAGGCATTGGGTAATAGAAGTGCTCATCTAGATATCTCTCTTACCATCTGCAAGATGTCTTCATCTTTTGGGAGGACATTCAGACGTAGTGTGGAGTGACACTGCTGGATGAGGGTGTTGACTTGGCTGTAGGTTTTGTCCTTCACAGGCTGCCCATTGACTGCAATAATTTGGTCACCAGGGTTCAAGCCTGCTTTGTGTGCTGGACCACCAGGCTTGACATTCTTAACAAAGATGGTGTCCATTGGCTCCAGGTTGGAGACTCGTAGCCGCTTGATGCCCCACTTTGAGCTCCCATCTCCAATGTCGCGATCTTCTCCTTCATCCTAAAATTAGCATGTCGTCTTTTTAGTGATGCAACTATTCTTTTTTTTTTTGGGGGGGGGGGGGGGTAGGAGGTGACAGGGGGGGGGGGGGGGGGGGGGGTGGGGGGGACTACATACATACATTCATAAACAAATACGTAATGAAACAGTTACATGTCACCTACGTTAAAAACACTTCAGTTTACATTTTAAAGAAATAGGGAATAAATTGGGGGGGGGGGGTGTGTGTGTGGGGGGGGGGGGGGATGTTTGTTCGAGTGTGTGAGTGTGTGTGTGTGTGTGTGTGTGTGTGTGTGTGTGTGTGTGTGTGTGAGAACAGACAGACAGACAGACAGACAAACAGAGCAAAACAGAGCAGAACAGAGCAAAGTAGCGCAGTGACACATGCCTAATTCAGACACTCCCATTCAAAGTAAACTTTTCACTAGTCATGCAGGGAGAAATCCTGTAGGCATTTAACGGTGCAATGAAGGTTTTTGCAACAATGATTCACTCCAATAAAAGTGAACTTTCTCAATTTTAACAATTAAACCAACCTCACTTGTAGAAGTTATGTGCATTTGATGACCAGCATGAAGTAAGGTACCTGTACAAACACTTGTAGATCAGAACAAATTTAGGCATTATTTTTCTTTGATGAAAATGTTCACCTCAATCATTATAAGCCTGTCAAATGGGGGAGAGCCCCACTTTCAATGCCTTGTATGTCCCTTCAGAACCCCACAAACTTTCAATATGTCCTCAACTACACTGTAATTATAACTGTGACAGCCTATTTTTTTATGTTAATGTATTCTTTAAAAAAATTATCTTTGCATGCTCTCACTAATTCCCCAGAAAGCTGCAAAGCAATGACTTACATGGTGAAGCTAATGATCAACATTTATGTTTCAGAAGTAACTGCACCTGCAGTTCAATGATGATGTATGGCACTGTGATAAAGAATACACAAGCAACACTTGGTATTTCAAGATGTCTGACACTTAACATCATGACATACTGTTGCTCCAACTGAAAGAGCCCTGAATAAATCATTATGATGTGAGAGACACCAGGAGTATTGGGTTCAAAGTGTGTGTGTGTGTGTGTGTGTGTGTGTGTGTGTGTGTGTGTGTGTGTGTGTGTGTGTGTGTGTGTGTGTGTGCATGCATGCGTGCATGCGTGCTTGCATGCATGTGTGTGTGTGTACTGTGAACATCCAATGATATCGACTAATCAGAGCATTCAGAAACAGAAGCAGTGGGATCCAGAAGGGGTATAGAGAAAAAGGTGGGAACTAGGGCTCTCCCTCAGGTATAAAGGCATGCAGGGGAAAACCCAGGAAAGAGAGTGAAAGGTGGTAAAGTGAGGAGAAGACAGCATATTACAAAGCCATGCAAAGAATACAGACAAGTTTGAAGGGAAAATATGTTTGTAACACTAAGGTGCCAGGCAGTAATGGTTCCACAGCAGATCTGAAGGAAAGGTCTAAAAAGAAATTATTATAAGTGGGCAAAGGGAAAGCTGTGGAATGGAGATTCACCTGAGAGGGGGAGGCAGGGTGGTGGGTGGGGTAGATGATGAGGTGGCGGAGCGTGAAGCCGAAACCCTGCTCAGTACACGGCACCAGCACGGTGCGCGGGCCCTGCCAGGATGTCAGCACCCCGCTCCCACCCTCAGCCTGCAAAACAAATGATCATGTCAGCAAACAGAAATCTCCTTATATAATCCATACATGTACAAGTGTTGTGTTGTCATCTTCAGTGCAGACAAGGAAACAAATTTACAAATGTGATAATCATGCAAACACCATGATCATCTGTGTTTCCTTTCTCTCTGACCTTTCACTTCTTCCCTCACTCCCCCTGTCTCCCTCTTTCCACTTATTTCACTCGCACTTTGCATTCCGCTATTTACCACCCTCAGACCTCTTTCCAACATACAAGCCAAAGGCCTCCTCACACATGGAAACATTTCTGGCAACTACACTGTTTCCATTTGAAATATCATGCTTGCAAGTTTCCCAAGAGCAGTGTTCTGTCGAGTGTCCGCCCAATAGGAATATGTGCTATGTTTTCATGTATGTCATCCCCTTCATTGAACAGCCAATCTAATGGGTTCTTGCTTGTGACATTGCAATGCAGGTGTCCAGCCAGGCAGCAGCCTAGTGTCATTCAATTCTAACCTTTTGTGGTTTCTGCTACTGCATCTGTCAGTTGTAGGATGTCCTGATGCCTAAATATGCATTTCTTGTATAGTTCTACATCACTGTACAGGGGTGTTCAAACATACCATGAAACTTCCCACCATGCAGACAAATAGTTCACAGAAGAATGATTGTGATCTTTAATGGATGTGTTAGTGATCAGGCAATCCAAGGATATGCGGCATCTTTGCTGTCAGTAAACCACCATCAGAAAAAGGTGGAAACAAAGTCACACACAAAAAAAGACCAGTATAAACATGAGAAATGAAATCATTTGTTTCAAGGTAAATGGTACTACTACTCAGATGGGCTGATTAAAAAAACTTTCAGGCTAGCTGATTTTTCATGCAACTAGGCCGGCGGGCAGGTGAACAAACCAACTTTTAAAAACTCCTGAGTATCTTTCTAATGTGTGCAGTTTATTGCCAAAAACCTGTTGTTGTCACAAAGTGTGCAGCTGGCTCAATCTGAGTTAGAAGAAAATCAAACACCACCAGAGTTGCTAACTGGGCAGTGAGTGGAGTTAATAACCTCACCTTGAAGCTAACGACCTCTGCAACCCTCTTCAGTCAGCGTATAGAGCTGGCCACAGCACCGAGACTCTTCTGCTCCGTGTTGTAAATGACATTCTCTCTGCTCTGGATGATGATAAACTCTCGGTTCTGCTTCTCCTGGATAACTCGGCCGCTTTCGATACCATTGATCACTGTGTTCTTCTGTCTCGTCTTGAAACTGTCTTCGGCATTCGCTCCACAGCTCTTCAGTGGTTCCAGTCTTACCTCCATGACCGTACACAGTATGTGTCTGTCAACAACATATCTTCTCCTTCTTCTCCTCTGCTTTTTGGCGTCCCTCAGGGTTCGGTGCTTGGGCCAGTTCTCTTTGTACTGTACACTACTCCTCTATCAACTGTCATACAACAACACGCAGTCAATCACCACCTATTTGCAGATGACACACAACTCCAACAATCATGCAAGCCTTCAGAAATCCTAGCATTGGTACACACCTTTGAAAACTGTTCTTCTGACATCAAGTCCTGGATGTCTACAAACAAATTAAAGTTGAACGCTGAAAAAACTGAAGCCCTTCTCTTCTCTGGATCAACTGCTGTAACCCCAACTCCTCCTTCCACTATCACAATAGGTTCTAGTGACATCTCTTTTTCTGCCAGTGCCAGAAACCTCGGTTTCATCATGGACTCTAGCATGTCAATGAAACAACACATAGCTGCAGTATGTCAGACCTGCTACTTCCAGATCAGAAGAATTAGTTCTATCAGAAAATTTCTCACAGTAGATGCTACTAAAACTCTGGTCACTTCCTGCATTCTGTCCAGATTAGATTATTGCAACTCTCTTTTGATAGGCTGCCCTGACTCTACTCTCCAACCTCTGCAGAAAGTCCAACACTGTGCCGCCCGCCTCATTTTTAGAGCGCGTCACCGACAACCCTGCACTCCTCTCATGAAAGATCTCCACTGGCTGCCTGTTTCTGAACGTATCAAGTATAAGATTGCATGTCTCTGCTACAACATCATCTCTGAATCTGCACCTGCCTATCTCTCTGATCTGGTCTCTCTGTACACCCCTTCTCGCTCACTCCGCTCTTCTGCTGACACTCGACTCCTCCGCCAAGGTCGCTTCAAGCGCAGAACTCATGGCTTTCGCTCTTTCTCATACTATGGCCCTCAACTGTGGAATTCTCTCCCTCACAATATCCGACACTCTACCTCCATCTCTTCCTTCAAATCCAACCTCAAAACCTACCTTTTTCAGCAATATTACTTGTGAATTTGTTAGAATCCTGCCGCACCCCCCCCCCCCCTCCTCTACCCCCACGTACATCTTGACATCTGTGTAAATATTTGTAAAGTATATTGTCAGTCTGACTGTGTACATCTGAATGCATGTGTTTGACTATGACTGGATGACTAAATGTATAGACTGTGTTGTATGTTTATTTTTGTATATGTATGTATATATGTTACGCGCTTAGAACCTCGGGAAAGGCGCTTTATAAGTATAATAAATTATTATTATTATTATTATAATGCAATTTCACACCACTAGGAGTTTTTCTCACTTTGTTTGTGGGGAACTGGATGGTTGGAAACTAGTAAATTGAAAGGAATACCACAATCATTATGAGCATGATGTTAAAGGGAAAGTTGAAAGACATCCATCAATACACTAATTCTAGTCTGAGTACACAAGGCCTAGTGGTATCATTGTTGACTACCATGCAGGTGTCCCGGGTTCATTTTCCAGACAATGCTCTTGGCTGGGTTTTTTTCTCCCACCAGTTCTCATGTGGCTTGCTGTTTTACCTGACACACACAACAAAACTTGCCACATGTGAGGAGGCCTTTAATGTTTTCCTCAACCTCTTTGCATACATTACAAAGTTAAAGTCACACTTACAAACTGCACAGGACACAGCAAATATTAGTATCACAAACTAAATACAACGCATCAAGCACACTGTGAGGACATTGCCAGATGCTAACCAGTAAACCACAGAGACGAAATTCCAAGACGAAATATCTGAGTTTGCCTGCTCCCTTCCAATTGGAGGAGGAGGAGGAGGAGGAGGAGGAGGAGGAGGAGGAGGAGGAGGAGGAGGAGGAGGAGGAGGAGGAGGAGCAGGCGGAGGAGGCGGCGGAGGAGGAGGAGGAGGAGAAAGCGGCGGAGGAGGAGGAGGAGAAAGCGGCGGAGGAGGACGTGAAGTGGAGGAGGTGGAGGGTGTGTGTGTGTGTGTGTGTGTGTGTGTGTGGAGGAGGAGGAGGAGGAGGAGGAGGGGAGGGGGTGTGTGTGTGTAGGGGGGTGGGAGGGGGGGAGTGAAGAGGAGGAGGTGAAGGAGGGGGAGAAGGAAGTGGCGGAGGAGGGCGAGGAGAAGGAGGACTAGGAGGTGGAGGAGGTGGAGGAGGAGTAGGACGAGTAGGACATGGAGGAGGAGGAGGAGTGTGTGTGTGTGTGTGTGTGTGTGTGTGTCTGTGTGTGTGTGTGTGTGTGTGTGTGTGTGTGTGTGTGTGTGTGTGTGTGTGTGTGTGGAGGAGGAGGAGGAGGAGGGGTGTGTGCGTGTGTGTGTGTGTGTGTGTGTGTGTGTGTGTGGTAGTAGTAGTAGTAGTAGTAGTAGTAGTAGTAGGAGGAGGAGGAGGAGGAGGAGGAGGAGGAGGAGGAGGAGGAGGAGGAGGAGGAGGAGGAGGGAGGAGGAGGAGGAGGAGGAGGAGGAGGAGGAGGAGGGGTGTTGTGTGTGTGTGTGTGTGTGTGGTGGTAGTAGTAGTAGTAGTAGTAGTAGTAGTAGTAGTAGTAGTAGTAGTAGGAGGAGGAGGAGGAGGAGGAGGAGGAGGAGGAGGAGGAGGAGGAGGAGGAGGAGGAGGAGGAGGAGGAGGAGGAGGAGGAGGAGGACTAACAGCAACCACTATCCACGTGCACGATCTTTACCACAATTGACATAATGCAGTTGGAGAGAAAATTGGCCTCAGTTCAATGATACATTAGAAACATGAACATCTCCCCCATCTCCCCCTCCTCCTTCCAACCGTCTAATATGAACTTGGTGATTCAGGACAAAAATACATCAGCATACTCAGGTTCACTGCCCTGCCCGGTTGTGCCAAGTAGGGAACTGGTCAAGTAGTGAGATATTCCACTTCCACTACTGTGGGCAATACCAATAGTGTCCACAATGGTGGGAGAGGTGACAGGAGTATGCAGGAATAGAGTATCACTTGTAGAAGAATTTCATCATGTTAGGCATTTTCTCTATCACAGGCCAGTAGCTACAAGCCAGTAGCTGAAACAAAGGGCAGGTGGGCATGCCAGGAGGTGGAGCAGTGGGGAGGAGAGGGCACAGGAACTCTAACTTGTGGGCATGTGGCAAGCAAGCAGCCTGTGTACACAAGGCCCTAGCTGCTGAGTACTGCTGGGGCTCTGGCCAGCAGGCAGACCATGGCCTGTCTGTCCCCTTGGCATTCCAAGCACACTATACCCACTTCCCCAATCAAGCCATCATCAGCATAGCTCACACCAGCCCTACATTGTAGCATTCCCCATTTACACTTCCTAACCATTGCAGTGAACTCAGTCCTTTCTTACCGCCAGCTGCTTCAGTGTACAATCCTACAGAAGAAATACCTTATGCTTGATTAAGTCTGTTACTGATAACAATCAGTAGCACGCCTTCAATGACGTACATTTACTTCCTACATCAATATTTTTCCTTCTCAGTTTAAGTAATTCCAGTTCAACAGTTATCGCAGCATCAATGCATGATCACGTCTTTCATTCGTTGGGAATTTTAACAGTCAAGATGACAGACAGCCTATGACAAATTGGTGCTGTGAACAGCTACCAATTACTGTTTCAAGACAAGTCAACAGACTGCTCCCAACCATCACCGCTAAACAGACAACTCAAAAAGATGCAGTCAATTTCTGAAATAGTCGGACAGGTCATCCCTTTTAACTCATATTTGCTTAATGATGAAACAGCCACAATAATCACCAGCATGAACATGGAGCATGAGCAAAATCAACATGCATCTGACGTAATATATGAAAGATATCAAACAGTTAAAAGCTGTCTTGATGACCAATGGCTGCACTGTGGGGGGGAGGTCAGAACATGATATTGTGAAGGTGAGCAGTGTAGCCCTTCCATTTGAGTGTGTTGCAGTGTTTCATTACAGAGATTGCTCAGCTACAGATCAGACTTCGTCAGACAGAAATCCACACAAGCATCACCACCACTAGAACATTCACAATGGCAGATACAAATACAGATACAAATACATAACTTTTATTGATAAATGATAGGGGTACACAAAAATATAAACAAAACAATTCTCACTATTTCATTTGAGATTATGTTATTCTGCATTATTAAACTGCACTGCACTTCATTATGTAACATTACAAGATCATGCATTAAAAAGTAAGTTTAGTTAAGGCTACATGGCAAAAAATTCTGGGTCAGTACATCTTTTTCTTTCTGGAAAGGTTGAGATTAGTACAAACAGAACTTTCTACCACTGAAAACTCTTCTTTCAACTTAAATTGTGGATTCCCTGTGTGCTCGTGGGGCAGGGAAGAAGGGACAGCATGCTTATAATTGATTAATGACATTTCCTTCCTTTCTTTTTATGATTGAAAAAAGTTCAAGGTTGGCAAATAAAAAAATTGGGTTGGTCGGGTTATTGTAACCATAACGTTTTTTTCTTCTTGGATTCGCTATACTGTCATGAATTCTCATTATTATTGCCTCTGTGACTCCTTGTGCTGTTGGAAAGCCTTTTACGGGTCTCTATATATCCACTTCTTGTGACACTTCCATCCTGTGATGATAATAAATCATGAAATACTAAAAGCTGGTCATATAAACTTTTACTCCAGATGTATCTTTGCCTAAGATCATAGGGGGCATAGCATTCCAACAAGAAATGATTATCTTCATTATCTTCATAATTTTTCAGAAGTGGGCAGATAAAGCCACTATCATTGGCCTAGAGTTGGTACCATCTCAAGAGTGTGGACGACTAAAGCACTCCCAAGCAGAATCAACTGAGTATCTCTGTAAATTTTCCCAGCAATCACGATGATATATTTTTCTGTTCACCTTGCTGTCTTGAAACATTGGTAGACCATCTTCAGTTCTTTCATAAATCTGTTTATCTTTCACATGTTCTTTTGTTCTTCCTCAAAATATTCACTAAGTGTATCTCTTATTCTATGAGCCTCACTGTATTTATCACATGTCATCAGTGTGTTATAGACCATTATTTTGTGGAAACCTGTCTTCCCATATCGAGATGATTCTTAGCCAGTATTAAACATATTATAAATTAGTATTTATGACAAGGTTATACTGCCCTAGTTCTCCATATACCAAAACGTTTGCAGTACCCATGGCATACGTATGGACAGATTCAATAAGGCTACAGTCAATCCGCTTCTCTATTTCTGCACCATTCACATATTTGGAATGATCTGGGTATCAAAGACTGGAGAGATTTTTTATGGTAACACATGGTAGTTTTTGGAAAATTATTGGAACCCCCCACATACCTGCTCCTCCTCTCCAGCAAAGACGATGGCAGGTAGTGGAAAGGATTTTAAATGTGTGGTTACACTCTGTATACATGGGGGGGATCTGGGATTGAGAGAACGAGGAACAGAGGGGACTGGAAGACAAACCAACAGAGAGGAAGGGAAGGAAGGAAGGAGAGAGGTGGTGGCAAAGACCACTATCTATTTGCTGACTGTCCACAGACAGGTGATAAGAGCAAACTGTGGGATCCTCCACTAAAGCTCCAGCCACCTCAAGCCCTGATCCTATTAGCCTCTTCCACGTGCACTCTCAACAAGAGCCAAAGGTGAGCAGACAACAAGCTGCTGCCGCCACCCTTTCTTATAGTACCTTCCGCCCCAGTCCTGGGTCACCCCTATGGCACCCCTGCAAAGAGTACAACTGAATCTACACTGAACCAGCCTAGGCCACAGTTACAACATGACAAAGAGTGGACAAGGGGCAGACTGATGACAGCCCATTCAGCCTGAACAGCAATGTTTGCTTAGACTCCAGCATGGCTAAAGCCTTGTGCTCAGTTCAAGCACACTCATGTCAAGGAATGAGTTACAACCATAATTGGATAATCAGAGTCAAGTGTGCAGCTTTCCAAATGCAAATCATAGTGCTTCATGCTTAGGGCGGAGAGACGGGGGGAAAAAGCTCTAAACATCACACTTGATCTATAATGCTCTACCGGAAGACAGAAAATCATCAATGAGTGCATTTCAATCTGTGAGCAAATCAAAGAATAAAGAGCAACCAAATTAAAAGAAATGTTTCTTCAACAGACAGACAGACAGACAGACAGACAGACAGACAGACAGATAGACAGACAGACAGACAGACAGACAGACAGACAGACAGACAGACAGTCCCCATTTAAGCATTCCCATCCACTGGTCACATACAGGTACTTGGATGTCCCCTGACGACCAGATTGGTTTTTTGGGGCCACCCCTGGCTGAGCTACTTTAATAGGCTTAGAAAACCCAGCAGATAGGGGGTTCCAGTTGATGAAAGAGCATCCAGCGACTCCAGCTGTATGTTGTTCACACACCCTCTCAGATGTCTGCATTGACTAGAATTAATCATTTTCCACCAAAATCTTTCCTAGCAGGCAAGCAGCAATGAGATGACGTTGCGCAGATGACCTTCGATACCATGGAGTGCGATGATACCGAACGAGCAGAGGAATTGGGTACTTTAGGCACAACCTACCATTGCAACGGGACTGGTGGAATGGTTGAAAGCAACAACTATCCTTATCGCAGAGTCTGCATTGAAAGGAAGCTTGGAAATCTGCCCACCTTCGTCCTACCAATTGTAATTTCTGAATAAATCCTTCCGCCACTCCTTATACTGAGGCGTTCCTTCAAGCTTTTGTCATATCAAGTTTGAATCTAATGTTTATCAGTCACGTCTCCCCGGAAAATAATAATGTAACAAATAGTCCATAGTCATCAATCATAACTGCAAATGAAAATAACAGTACAAGTGCTGTGAAATTCCCCTTCGCCAGTTACAAGAGGTTCCAGGAATCGCATTTGAATTTACAGTTAGTGACAGTTCCACTAACAGACTATACGATCTAGTGATTCCGAGTGACCGTCTGATAAGAATATTTTGGCTAAGCCCACACACCTTTCTAGTACACCTACGCTCCACATAGCCTCCTATCTTAAACGGTTGCATCTATATCTCAACCATGCCAGAGGAAAAGTAGACAACACCTCGGGACGGGTTCAGCCTGACGTCACCCGGCACACTGTGACAGTTGGCGTGACATAGCTCTGACAATGACGTATTCCAAGCATGAATTGGCAAACTCCAGACACAGACAGGTCATTCGTCAAGCTGGGCTTCATGCAGAGCTTGGAAAAGGGTGGCTGTCAGAAAAGGGGGCGCCATGGCCTGTCTGCATGCAGCTTGACCAGAGACCGCCCCACTTGGCATGCAGCAGTGGTATCATGCATCCATAAACTTTTCTGTCCACCACTACTCGGCTAATCCCAATTCTCCCCTTCAAACTCACTCCTGACCCGACATCGTCACAAAAACGACGGTGGGGGGGGAAAAAAGAGCAGTCCAGACAGACGAGGTAAATAAAAGGTCAGGCAAGTACGTGGAAAGAAGCAAACGCTCTTCTCTTGCAGCATCAGCGGAATAAGTCAACCTTCCATTTGAAGACAGCAATAGAGAGTTACTTCGTGAATAAGTGCCCTCGAGAGGCTCGTACATCTCGGTTGGGAGGAGCGTGATGCTTTCTATCCAATCCATAAGACATTCTCTCACATACTTTGAGATAACACGTCAGCTCAACATTGCAAATATGCTATTAAAAATATCGTTCGGATAGAAAACGCTTCATGACCACCTCGACAATGTAACTATGGTAGTGTCCAAGATACTTCGGGACCCCTCCAAAACTGATAAGTTTATAAATATTATGTGTAGCATTGAGTTCATGGGGAAACTGAACCAAGCATTCAGCAAACTTGAGTACTCCATTGATAATGTCCTTTATTGCGCTTTCTTGTTTGCAGACGATGCTCTTTTGTGGACAACACCAAGTGAGCGGCAAAATCAGATTAACTCCCTCGTTAGTTCCTCAGAAACCCTTGGCCTCCGAGTCAATATTGATAAGACTAAGGTACTGATTGACATAAGCATCATTCAGGGAGATGCTGTCATCTGAAAAGAAACTGAAAAGACAGGGTCGCACAACACTCCCCTCGTAGGACTAAGACAATGGAATGTAATTCCAGAATAAGTGAGGAAATTATTATCAATTGGGGGATTAAGGGAGTAAAATGTTCTTTCTTAAAATGTGACCAGCCACGACAAAACCAGTGCTAAGTCGATTTTTGGACAAAATAGGGTTTTAATATTTTTGAATTCTGCATTCATTTCTGTTTGTTTTGATATAAGAATGAACAGTGTGAGTTAATTAGAATAGGAGTTACAGGCATTTCAAGTTGGGTACTGAAGCAGCGGTCATTTTGAAAAAACGGTCTCGGAAGATTTACCCTCTTCAGACATTAAACACCTTAGCAACGGTATTTCAAACTCCGTTTCCAAAAATAGCTGACCTTATTTTTCTTCGACATCCACAGAGCAGGAACGCCGAGAGAGCGGCCTTTCTAACGGTATATAACATGAAGGGGTTCTGCAAGGGTTTAGGTGTGTTTATTGCGGCTAAAATGAGGCAATTAACGCTAATTACAGGGACCTTTTGAAACAATACATAACACAAAAGTCTTTATTCTACCATCCAAATATAATTCTTCAACATGTTTCCTTTACTGGTGTAG
>JAWQFJ010031608.1:0-14171 GCA_034096865.1 Theodoxus fluviatilis | reverse complement strand
TGAACTTTTGTCACACACATCACACTGCTACAGCTGGCACCGTACCTCAGCATTAGCGCGGTCCTGGGATCGCTTTCTATGTGGCAGAAAAGACGCAGTGACCTAAAAAAAACAACTTCCCACGCCCTTGACTCTTTGGCAATCGCAAATGAATTACAGTTCTACCCGCGTGCGGTAACCATAACCCCGCGTCCTCCCGCGTTGTCGTACCGCAGCAATGCCTGTCCACTGGCCTCCCTGCTGAGTCAAAACCCGCGCCAGGATTGCATGACGCGGTGTCAGAAAAGTCGTGCTACTTCAGGAGAGCAAATTTTGCATGTATAATATTTGTCACATGATACACACACACACACACACACATATATATATATATATATATGTGTGTGTGTGTGTGTGTGTGTGTGTGTGTGTGTGTGTGTGTGTGTGTGTGTGTGTGCATACGCGAGCGCGCAAATGCACGTAAACAAGCACACGCACCCTCACATACACATAATCCCTCTAACCCACTATTACATACCATCCCAAGTGATGAGCTAAGCGCGAACATGCACGAACATGTTTTTCCCATTTGCGTACACACACACGCACGCACGCACCCTCCCAATTCCCTCTCTTGTTCTCCAATATCACCCTCACTCCTCCCCTTCCCTTCTCTGAATGAAGTAAAATGTATTCTGACGCAGATTATTTAGGAAACCTGGAGATTCCATTCGAGCTTGTGAAAAGATCTTAGCAGTGCCATCTACTGTTGATCCACGCCAGAATTACATTGGGAGAATTGTATTGAGTAAACGTTGCCGTTTGGTCGAGAGAGCGAGAGGTCCTTGGCTACAGAAAACAATGAACTCTTACGTTCTTAAGTTCTGCTTACGTGATGTAATAATCCCATGTCTCTTTTCTAAAACACGTTTGTTGGCATACATCTTCATTCTCGCTCTCAAACTTTTCCAGTAGTGTTTTCTTCCTGCTCTGCAATATGTGTTTACTCTTTTTTGTCATGTTAAGAACTATCCTTACCTAGTATAGGTGTTGACCCTGCGTACCAGTTGAAGCAGAGCCCCATGTGAAGACTATTAAAGAACATCAAGCGGGTCTTCCCCAAAAAGCTTCGATCCACCCGCGATTTACTGTACGTTCAACATCCTCCCAGCCGTTCTTGCCGTTAAATACTGCCGACTGTCAACACCAGGAATCGAATACTCTCAGCTCTATTTGCTTCTCCTTCGGCCAACAGAAGACGCGACGTCGATGTATTTACACAAATTTACTGGGTTGTCTTGACAGAGGAGTCGTGAGGTCGTTGATCCGACGGGGAGGTACACAGAGAGGTCATCACGTCATTACTTGAGTCAACAAAAATGGCCCATCTCCCCCACTTTATTCCAGGCCCGCCCCCCCCACCCCCACCCCCTCCCTCTTTATTCCAGGCCCGTCTCTATTTACATGACTCGTGCTCTATGACGCCGGAGGCTGCGAACCTACTTCCGTGGTTCGAACTTGTAATCCACGGTCGCCCCATCGCTCGATACAAATTTCCGCGCTGGTCAGTCTTGTCGAGGCGTGTTCCTCTTCACCATTGACATCGTGGAGGTGCAGAGGGCAGCGCTTAGTTATAAGCTTCATTGCCAAGGCGTCTGGTGTTCTTCTCGCAGACGGGAATGATGGTCCTCTCAAGATGATAATAGGTTACGGCTATTCCCTGAAGTAAATAAGAATATCACTCATGTAGAAATAAAAACATATGTCATTCTGACAAAGATGGTGTGCGCTCAATTGTACAGGCAATTTCTTTTGCTTTGATTTCCACTACAGTAATTCAGATTTGCAGGAAAACGGGCGTCTCGATAGGAAGACTAACCAATGACTGTGTGTATTTTCCATTATTCGCGTTTGCTTGTCAAAGAAGATAGTTTTGAGAGGATCACTAGTATGTCCATTCTACAGCATGTTGTGTGCGATCGATTTTGTCTCACTTACTAAACCGAGTAATAGAGTCTTCTCTGTGCATCCAGTGAGCAGACGGTAAACCGAACAAACAAAAATAGTAAGATATAGTGTACTTTAACATCAAAGAGAAATATGTTTTGCGGGATCTCTGCAGAAGAGTGACCGAGATGTTCATGGACTGATCGAATGATAAGAATTAGCATTACGTGTACGACAATGCGGAAAGCCCCACTTTTGAATACATGTCGTTTACAAAGTGCATTGTGGGTTGACACTCTTCTAGTCCTGAGAGTCTCCAGTCGAGCAGTAGTTTCTGACCCTTCGTTTGCAATGCTTGCTGAAACGTAGGTGCTGCACGGGATGCTGTGAGAGTGTTACTGTACAAGGATCAAGAAAACTCACGTGTCCATGCAGTTCCATCTTTATTAGATGGCAAAGGAACACGTCAAAGTTACCTCGAGAGAGAAATATCAGCGAAGACAATGAACATACGTGAAAGACAATGATGCATGCTCCTTCGCACAATCAAGACTGCATTCGAGGTTTCTTTGACCTCCAGAATCCACAGCGAGAGCACACAAAGCTTAGGTGGATCTTTGAAGGTTCCAGTTTAAAATGCAGGAATAATTGAATGCCTACATTGTAATCAAGATCTCACAGGTTAATTCACCGGTAGGACTTGATCAATCACTTCTAAAAGGAAACTCTTGCCGTGATAAAGCCTATGCGCGTAAAGTTCGTGCTGTTCTGCGCAGCTTTTTAAAAATTTGTTGTTGTTGTCGAGTTCAGGGCAAACGTTCACCCGATCATGATCTGATCGGTTCGCGAGGGTCGTGCTCAACGCTCCCGGACCACGCGAACACCCTGGCTACCCTCCCAATTACTCTGGTTCTTCGATCAGATTTGGATTCAATCTCCTCTTAGGTGCAGCATCGATCACGGGCATTCGCGGGACTACATTCACTTGGTACGGGCTCAACAATAGCCGGACGTCGATTGAAATCCACTTGAAGCGCTTCGTGACCCATTTACGATAGAGACCTACGACGTCTAGGGCCATTATGGGTTAATCTTCCTGGGGCTCCATGCTCCTTAATCGCGGACAGAGAGTCGCGGAGCTCACGTTGGCTGCCGCAGAGGGTGACAAGGAGGGGGACCAATACTAATGGGTGTTTGGGTAGCAACACGCCCCGTAAAGATCTCGTCAACATCTGCGTCCGCAGATGTAATCTGAATGATGGATGCGACCATTGGCCTGATTCATGAAACTCGTTTGATTCTCACATAAATCTTGAATTAAAGAAGTAGTTCTTTTGAATCATAAATGTTCCTTCCGCTTGAGTCAGACGTGAAATTCGGATACCCTAACCTATATTTTTGGCAAAGCAACATTATTTAAAAAAGAACCAATATAACTTTTTTTTAAACGGCTACGCATTGATTTAATTCACCCGTCAGATTAAAAGAACAAAAAACCCGGCGAGATTTGATTTATGTGCTGTGCAGAGGTACAACTTCGTGCCCAATTGCCGATCTTGCTACTACATGCATAGGCCTATCAGCTCTGTGCGGTCAAATTATTTTGTTGTGATCCATGATATTTCAATGACATAATATATGTGTGTTCTGTCAACTGACAAAGGAATCACCGGGTAAAATGTAACGCAGACTAAGATTAAGATTTGGGTGATAAGCCGATATATAAAAACACCATCTTTAACTTTCTCGCTTTGATCGGTGTCGACTGCAGCGTAAATGTTTCAGAGAAGATGATGGAGAAGTTTATCAGTCATAATCAAGTCATCAGTATGGTATATCACGAACCTACTTTGATTGCCATCACAAGCATGATACTTGATTTTGTTTAGCGCTGTTCGAATTATAGCTTTGCCGTGCTTGAAAATTTCCGTACCTTTGCACGTTGGTTATCAAGAGTACTCTGTTTACCGGATTGATGCATGACTTAATTATACCGTTACAAAACGTTGTTGTCAATAACCTGTGATGCATGCCACGTCTTCAGAGCTAAGGTCGACAGAAGAAAGAGGGATAAAAAAGAAGAACTATATTTTTCTCAATGAGATCGAGTGCATGTGAAATGAGTTCTCTCTCTCTCTCTCTCTCTCTCTCTCTCTCTCTCTCTCTCTCTCTCTCTCTCTCTCTCTATATATATATATATATATATATATATATATATATATATATATATATATATATATATATACAACGCTTCTACCAGCATCGCTCGAACATCAACACCAACAAGAACACCTGCACTCTCATTACTGAACATTTCTCCCTACCCAACCACACACTGCACGACCTCAGATGCATGCCGGTAGAGAAATCCTACACAGACAGCACTGAAGGACGACGCAGACGGGAACGTTTCTGGATGGGCAAACTTTCAACTTTGACACCGAATGGATTGAACACTTTGCCATAATGGTTCTTCCATTTTTGATCCTCCCCAGTGAATCGTTTGACTTTGACTGTGACTCTGCAGGGCATTTATGAATGGTGGTACTCCTGTGAGAGGGGAGACGGGTGAATGTGGGTCTTAGTGAGAGTGAGACCTGATATGCTAGTACGGGTGAGTGTATGCGAAGCTGACCACTTGTAGAGAGCAGACCTACTGGTATGACTCCCCCTCCACACGTTCCCGCTTCCCCCTCCCTCGCCCCCCTCCTTCTTCCCCCTTCTCCCCCCCTTCCCCTCCCCCTCCCCTTCCCCCCCTTCCCCCCTTCCCCCCTTCCCCCTCCTCCCCTCCCCTCCCCCTCCCCTCCCCCCCTTCCCCCCCCCCCTCCGATTCGCCAATCGCGGTAGACCAGTGTGACAGGCTACGCCAACGTATGACGTCATGTGTGACGTGGAAACCCGGAGTTGAATTTTCAAACCCTTCAGTATACTCCTGAGGAAGGCTAATAAAGCCGAAAATTTGAAGCTGAGTGGGGCTTGTTTGTTTGCTCGTTCCTTTGATACTACTATATAATATATATATATATATATATATATATATATATATATATATATTATATATATATATATATATATATATATATATATATATATATATATATATATATATATATATATATATATGTATACATTTCAAAACTGTTGATTCATACGGTGGTGGCCTCATGTACGTCGGGGACAGGAACAGACTCTCCGAGTTGACTTCCCAATGACATGTATTTGGCATGTTCTCACTCCTTCACTGACACTTGACAACAGTAACAGCGACAGAGATGACGCACGTGAGCAGGTACCGGCATCCTCGGTGGGTTTCGGCACTCACTCCCCGGGAAATATTCCTACCGCGCGGTGTCACATTAGCATCAAAATTTTATCCCCCTGCAGTATCCCTTCATTCTTATCAAAAGTGCGCACAATGACTCCATTCTGTGAACCCGAGTCAGTGGTGACTCTGGCGCAGTTCGCAATGAATGCGTAATAGACTTGACCCTTCGCATTACAGCGTTGCGCCAAAAATAGTTCGTACGGGATGATATTTTCCCCCACTTTTGACAGAAACCATTCAGATGTAAAAACTTGTTTCCATTTCAACAAACATTTTATCTTATCGAATAAACGCTTGTTTATTGCCTCAACAACCGTAAGTTATGAGTTTTGTGCGAAATAGTCTTAGAACTACTTTAACGGCGTATGTCAGGGAGCAGGGGACTACCCCACAAGCCTTTCGTGTGACCTCCTCATGCATATTCCGGACGGAATCGTTCCATCGCGTGATATGAACTGTGCTAGAGACTCTTTCGACGGTAGGCGAAGTCTCTCGTGGACTAGAATGCAATAACTTCTGGTTTAGGGAAAGCCATGCAAGTCAAGCATTATGTCTTTGAATGGCCACTCTAGAATTCGTGCAGCTTCGAACACTACAACCGCTAGCTATGAGCGACTGCACGTAAGCGCCTTCACTTGGACATGGTGAGGATAATCTCTTGTATCATCCTCCTGAGCTTCTGAGGTGGAAGTGGATCAAATTTTCATTTCTGTTTTAGAATTTATTATTAAAAACCTTCAAGTTTCTCATCTTTTCCCCGAACAATTTGACTCTCATTATCACATAGTACTCCAATCCTAACAAAATAGTTGAAAACTGTTAACAATAGCAGCACTTGGCCGCATGTTCCCGTCCAGTCACAATGAGCAAGACGCTAGAGCATATAAGAACATGCCAGTTGATTGGACAACACACTTTTCACGTAACGTCTGCGCATGATCATCTAAATCGATCACGAGAAATGACACGTGTTGATCAATTACAGGACAGCCATGACAACACATCTGCTTGCCACTTTCGAGCACCTTGATTGCAAAATGTCGATAGTGCAGGAAGACGATGAGACAACATGTGCTACCTCACTGTGTCATCCTCTCTCAACAAAATCCAAAACAATATATATACAAAATCGGCTGATGTAGAAAAGAAGAGTGTATCTATTGGTCGGCTATTCTCGTGACCTCGATTTTTAAAATCTGAAGTTACCTTTGACTTTACCTGCCTTTGAATTTACATCATTTCCAATATCCAGGTAATGAGGCATAATATTGTCGCAGCGGTCGATTTCACTGCCTGTGAGAGAGATTGATATGCACAAGCAGATATTGCACAATACTTGTATAAAAACGGAACTGACGGTTAATGACTTCAACAGTTGTATTAGTGACACGGTGAAATGTAATCCTGAACGATGCTTTGTCATGTTGCTGACATTAAAACCATTCTACGTGAATTACTTCTAAAATGTGTTTTGATGGACAAGAAGACGTGTTTTACAGCAGACTCCCAAGCGACAGAGATTAGGCTTACATCAAGAGTTTCAGGTACTGCAGTTTATTAAACCCCAAGTGTTCTAGATGCGATACCTTATGTTTATTTCAACACTTCCAAATACAGACGTTTTGTGACCTTCACATGAAATGAGTGCAATCATAGTGCTACAAAATAACAGTGCGCCAAACCTTCACGCTATTAATCGATTGATTTTCAACCATGGCCTTAAATAAAAACTATAATGTCGTATTTGATTTCTGTAAAATCCTCCCCGAGATAAGTAAGATAAATCAGAAAGGTATGGTCAACTGCTTAATTTCTTCCCCAAATAGTGTGTTTAGTTCATGATGCCATGTAAAATCAAAATGACCACTATGCTGTCATGGTCATTGCGCTATCTTTGTAGCTTGGAGTCTGGACCTGCGAGTCAAGATGTTTCGGTATCGACGATTTTCTCCAAAGCATCGCTGAAGGTCTTTGCAGTAAGTTACGATAACGCAGTAGCCCCGCCGCGACCCTTGCCACCACAGCCACCATTGGTGACTGTGCATGGGGGAAACAAGGCTTAAGGGGAGGTACAACCACCAAAGTCATCATTTTTCATCAAAAATATCGAAAATGAGTTTTGTACACGATGTCAATGTGTAACCACTCCCGTACTATGTATCAAAATATCAATGAAAAAGAATCTAAGTACGCCTTTTAGCAATCTTTTGATGCCTAGGTTTTTGAATAAATTACCTCATTAAATATGCATAATTTGACTTATTCATGTTTCAAAATCTACTGCTCCGATTTCTTTTATTTTTTCACCACAATTCAGCTTTTTAAATCCACTCTTAGATGAACCCTTGGTTTCGACCAATCAGAGCGCAGCTAATATACGTGCATGGCACATGGTCGACTTGCGTTTCTCAGCTTCGAGCAGCGAACGAAATACACCTACAGCTGGTGTTTTCTGCTGGATTCGAACAAATTTATGTGTCTGAACACCATCTGCAAGCTACAGGTATGTATACCTTCATGATTTCAAGATCTGAATAGTTATGTTGATAGATATTTGAGTAACGTTTGGGAACATCGCGTGCGATGTCTCCAACTTTTTGTTTACATTCAATTGATCTTCGCATTTTGGACTGTGGGAATGAAACTGTGGGAAATACTGCTGTGTATGATAAGAGATTAGATTTTCTCCTGCATCCTTGCCCATACACAGAGATCTGAACGGCCTTATTGTTTCATTCACGATCGTGACCGGTTGTTATTGTTGGGTGTTTATTTGGAATTTCACTCACTGTTCACCCACGCCCACTTCCAGTATCGTGTAGGTTTTTGTTTCTGATCAAAATAACGCTATTTACTGCTATTGATTTTCTTAGATGCCATATATTCTGCAGTGCATGCTAAAGCCTAATCCCTGTTTGTGTATTTTCTGCAGCAATGCCCAAAAACTGTATTACAAGGGAAAGAAACGTCACTATAGCAAGAAGAAGAAAAATCCTCCTGTGGCAACCAGAGAGACAGCCTCTTCAAAGAAGCTCCACGCTGCTGCTGCTGCTACTGCTTCCTCATCCCAGACTACAGATCATCTGGTGACTGGTTACAGGATCATAGACATTGTCAAACATGGGGACATGAAGAAGGTTAATCAACATGCCTTCCCAGAATTTGTCACTCAGACAATTCTCCCTGTCTTTGAAGAACTGTCTAGTGATGAACTCCTCAGCAAGTGTGAACATGGAGGGACAAAAAAAACACTATGAAAGTCTTGGAGCAGATGTCCCAAAAGAACATATGATGGGAGAGAGAGAGATTGGAAGCTGCAGTGCATGATGCAGTTGTGGTTTTCAATTATGGGGAATGTAGAAGAATCAAGATCTTCCAAAAACTGAGCTTGAAATGTGGTACGAACCTGAAAAGGGGGTTTCAGAGACTTGACTAAGGCAGAGTGCAGGCATCCTTGGTGGTCAGCACTGCAGAGGCCAAGGCAGTGAGGAGAAAAAGGAAGAGGTCTACCTCTGCTAGAGAGGAGGGGGAACCTTCCTACAAAGCTGGAAGTGGTTCCTACTAGGTTTTCTTGGTGCATTTCCTTTCCAAAGCTTTAATTGGGCTTTTTCTCAAATTTGGTTTTTGGCAATGAGGGTATTTTGTTTTTTGAGCAGCAGGGGCAACATGTTCATTGTACAGTTTAGATTTTTTACAGAGTTGATCTGCATTAAATTGTACAGGGCAAGAACCAAGCTTTTGTCGGAAAAATGACCACATGAGATATTTCAACCATCATAAATAATTTATTCATTCATGCTTACTCCAGAGAAAACAGCAAAGGAAAGCTGTAATTTGTTTCAGTAATGTTAAGTTCAGGAAAACAACTTAAGCAGCACACATTTAAGCGCTGATGACTTTTCCCCGTGTTTGCTCAAAACCTGTTGTACCGACTTTCGCCTTGCTACTCGTGCACGGTCACTGTTCCCAACAGCAACAGCTGTGGAGGCAGCATCGAGCAGTACCAGCGGATAGCTGAAAACACGACAATGCTTTTACATCTATTTGACTGCAATCTAGCTCACGTTTATGTGTTATGCGTAGCTGCTCAGATGGCATTAGGACTGCTTTCATGACAACTAATATAGGCACTAGACACATTGTCAGTGTATCCTTGAGTCCATACATTTGTATACTTTTTCTTGAGTCCATACATATGTATGGTTTTCCTTTGAGTTCATACATTTGTGTGGTTTTCCTTGAGTCCATACATTGTAAGGTTTTCCTTGAGTTCATATATTTGTACAGTTTTCCTTTAATCGACATATTTGTACAGTTTTACTTGAGTCCACCCATTTGTATAGTTTTACTTGAGACCATACGTTTGTACAGTTATCCTTGAGTCTGTATATTTGTAGTTTACTTTATTCGATACATTTGTATAGTTTTCCTTGAGTCCATAGATTTGCACAGTTGTCCATGAATCCCTACATTTGTACAGTTTTCCTTCAGTATCAAAATCTTTTGTCAGAGGCTGGCATGAACGACTATTGTTTAGTGCATCGCTTTGTACTCATAGTCGACATTGCATAAATAAGGACCATAGAGCTATCGTCATAATATTCCCTCGATATGAGCAACACTTCAGAAGTTTTACGTTTAAAACGTTTGTTCTTTTGGTGGGTATTTTCAATAAAGTTTTCCTTGATTGATGACAACAACTTTAAAATGTTCTGGCATTTCAAAGGAGCAAAATTTAGTTTATGCCTGGGGACGTGAAATCTCTGCATTTAAAGGCATGCTAAACGACCGTGCTATTTCTAACGCATTTTTCAGATGATTGCTCAGACGAATATTGCAGCCTTAAAATACATTGAAGCAAATGAATAAAAACGTGAAATACAACTATGGTTATATAGAAACTGATTTAATTTGAACAACCTTGCAATCAAAAGCACGCATGAAAAGTTTTCTGTATTTAATGCTTTAATCTATACAAAATGACCTCCGTTGAAACGTTCGACTCCGAATCTTTCTGCATGGATTTCAATGACGACTTAGCAATGTGAATTGCAAGAGGGCCAAAGAAGGAGACCATCTTGTTTTGTTTTTGTTTTTTAATTAGTGTTTTCAGTATACAGCATTGATTCGCTATTGATACGTGACAAATGTTATATGCACTTTACTTCTCTCTCCACAAAAACCTTTCTGATTTCACCAGAAGTTTCAGTTGTGACCTCTTCGTGGCTTTCATGCTTTGCCAATAGCTGTGTTGTAAATGGTCGTGTTCGTAAAGTTCTTCGACGTTTGTGTTTTGCTCCACGAGTCGAAATGCTTTTATCACAACCATTTCCACGTCAGTGTTTCTACCCATGGACGAAATTTCCGTTTTACAAGCGTATAAGACGTGGAAATGTATTGGTTGTGTAAAGATCAAAGCAAGCAACTTGACAGAAATAGTGCGATGTGATGCTAATGCGACCATGGCTACAAAGTGGAAGTGAATTGTTAAATCAAATTAAGCTCACTCAGACTGTTCGTGCCTCAAGAATATCTGAGGTAAAGATGATTGCAGTATAAACACTGTGTTTGGCATTTTTTTTAAAGAACATTGGGATCAAACTGAAACTAAAATGCAAAAGTCTGAACTCCTTCTGACCACAAAAAGACGAAATGTATGTTCTTGTGAGACCTTTTCCATTATCTCCAATAAATAAAACTGGGAACTCTCAGGTTGAGAATAAACTACAGCGCGGCGAAACCCATTCAGATTACCTCAAGGTGATCTTTTCATCAATACTTCTTGCAAGTTACGCGGACACTTTCTCATCTGCAGCATTTCAGCGTCTCCTAAGCGGATTAGCAGGTCGTCTATCACAGGAGGACCTGTCATTTCTTTGTCCTCTCGGCAAGGATGAAGATGGCTTAGCTGCTTCGAACGTGAGAACAACCCGTCTACTTTCACAGATCGGAGTGTTGCAACAAAACACAGGGAGCAGGTAACTTATTACACATCCATATGAGATGTCGTAAATTCTTCTCTTTTTTTAAATGTACTCGGAAAAGTTCTAATACGCGTGAAGATCGGGTAGGGTTCGTGGCTGACATAGTCTTGAAATATTATGTAAAATACATTCGCTGCCTACAGCGTGGTAATCGGGGGTTGACTACGAAAATATGATTAGCAGCATCGGAGAGTATCAGATGTATCGGGGAATATCCAAAAACCGTGAAACGACGATCAGTTTAGAGTATGGGATTGTAATTTAGTTTGGGCGGATGATGAGTCCATTTTGGAAGTCTTTGGCAGAACTGTGCTTGCACGACAAGCATTGTCGAAACCGATGATCATCCGGTACGACGGGAATATGTCGGTTATTATTTCCTATATTGGAGTTCTACATTCTTTGGTGACACAAATCTTCCTCCATGCGTGCAAGACATGAACTCTGTCAGCAGATCTACAACATTTCCAGAAATTAGAGCTAAGATGTCATGGACGGATCTTGCACTTCACCTCCAATATGTCATCACCAATGAAGAAGCGAACGGCAATTGTAGGGCAACCACTACTCTTTGCAAGATCTCCTGAGGATGATCAAAAAATGCAAGACAAATCACTGCGATCGTGTCACCCGATCAGGTGGACTGGCAAACATCGTCTTGAAAGACACCATGCCGACAATACGAAAGGAAGACAGTGCGTGAAAGAAAAAAGGAGTACAGTATAACAATGGAAACAGACGTTTCCTTTGGGAGCTCCCAGAAACGGGAAAACCGAAAAAAGTTGGCGTCTGCTTGTCTAGAAGTCGTTGGCAGTGCCACGATTATCTGATTTGTTACGAGGTTAACTTGCTGCTGCTGCTGCTGCTGTAGCGGATGATGATGATGATGATGATGATGATGATGATGATGATGCTGATGCTGATGCTGATGCTATGCTGATGCTATGCTGCTGCTGCTGCTACTGCTGCTGCTGCTGCTGCTGCTTCTGATGATGATGATGATGATGACTTGATTAACAAATGGTCGTTAATGGAAGAAAACGGATTTCTAGCAACTGTAACACATTGGCCTGCAATGGATTTGTCAGTCGATTCGAGGATGATCCACAAAGTTGCACAATGAGCGTTCTAACAAAGCTTCACTGCTTATAAGCTTGATCTTTTCGCACAGTAATACATATATATATATATATATCATTTGAATTCATGAAGCAAGGCTGTCCCCAATCACTGGATGTTTATTAGTCCAGTAGTATGGCAGTAAATTGTTCAAAAGCACTCGTCTGCAGTTACTTTTGCAATCATCCCCAGAGTCAATCCCTGTAGTAATTCATATTGAGCGTCAATAGCGTGTACCGCCCATAAACAATTGCCTTCCTAGTTTGTTGATGGAGCTGACGCATCAATCCTTTAATATTCTGTCTTAAAAAAGGACTCTACTCTAAAGGTGATGGATTTGGTTGGGTTGACGCAATTTATGACTATGAATTTCAAAATTTAATGTTCTCTCAACTCGTACAATGCAGGACATTTGAGAAGAAAATGTGTTTCAGTTTCAAATTCTTCTCTACACAGAGGACACAACATTGCTACTGCATCAGAAACGTGTATCCATTTATGGATGTACAGCTCAGAAATACCCATTCGGAATTTACTAAATACATCCCTGATTTTTTTGGTCTATGTCATACGGACATTGCTCTACACCCCATCCCTTATTGAACTCTCTGTAAAAAGTATACTTGTTACTCTTCAGTGTTCTTTTCTCCCAATCTGTACTGAACTTGTACATCAGTTTTCCCCTCAGTCTCTAAAAGAACGCTGTCTTATCACTGACTCTCTGTTCGGTCCATACCCTCATCCAAATCACAGTAGATCAAGATGCGTTTAACTTTAGTGGCCCAATCATGGGATGTACATATCATCATTTTGTACATTTTGTTTGGCAATCTAGTTTCATTCATTTTTAAAATCTTCAACCAGTATCGCGCATCTGAGCATTCACATACAAAGGGAATCGTCCCGTATCTCCGTATACTGCATCATTAGGAGTGCGAGAGAGACTGGCAGAAATGTCAAGTGCATAAAGATGTGCACCTTCTAATAACTTGCGTTCGTTTGAGCCCCATACCTTTGCTCCATATAAAAGAAATGGGCTGAATCTGTGCATCGAACAGCTTGTAAATATGTGCGGGATTACGTGGGCTGTTTTTCTGAGTGTTCTAATCAAAAGTATAAGTGCATCTTTAGCTCTACATGCAATATCTGTTTGAAGTACACTTGTACAGAGTTTGGTGGACAGTTTATTGCCTACGTACCGGTACTCACTGACTACTTCCAGCTCTGTATCCCCGAGGGCCCATTTCTCGTGCTTAGATAGATGTTCTCCTAGTCAATATAAACCATAACCTTTATTTTTTCTGCGTTGATAACTAGTCCTAGTCTGTAAGCAGCTCTCTTAAAATGGCTAACCTGATTCTGTAGACCAATAGGAGTATCCGATAGCAAGGCAATATTGTCAGCAAAGACGACAGCGCTTACGTCTATGGTGTTTGGAGCTAGTTGAATTCCATGTTTGCTGTTAGCAGAAATTTCTTCGGCTAGGGAGTTAATCGAGTAAGAAAACAATATCGGACTGATTTTACACCCTTGTTTAGGCCCATGGTCGATTCGAACGAGTCAGTGTTCCCATGTTGTGCGTTTACACAGTGTCAAACATCTGTATACATGGCCTTGATGATATTGAGCAATTTCCCTCTTATCCCGTTTTCCTCTAAAGCACTTAACGATATCTGTCGCTTAACTTTATCAAATGTTTTTCTGAAGTCTACTTATCCAACATACAACTTCTTGCGTTTGGACAGATATTTTTGTACGATGCCGTGTAAAACAAAGATGTTGTCTACAGTGCTATATCCTTTCCGAAAGCCTGCTTG
>JAWQFJ010031607.1:55000-68696 GCA_034096865.1 Theodoxus fluviatilis | reverse complement strand
CACAGGAGGATTTGTGATGTTTGCAGATATTTAATGCAAGGTACTGATGAAAAAATCACAAGGTCGGTAGCCATGTATATATTTTATGCCTTAAGATATAGGGAACAAAACTTAGGAAACAGGCAAGCTCTCTTAACTATATAGGTTTATGATAACCAAGATTTGAATATACCAAACGTGAACAAATCTTGTGGTCACATTGTCGCGGAATTTCGACATGATTAAGGGTGAGAGATGTGTGAAAGTTTAGCTCACGTCGCCCAGTTCGAAATCTGCCGAGTCAGCGCAAGGCGCGGCTCAAAATAGTAACGAGGGTCAAAGGGCAAGGCTTGTTACTACCCTCTGCTCGAGTCGGGGGAGGGATCGCGAGATCGGAATGTGGGGGGTGGCTGAAGCTTTATGTAAATTCACGTGGCCGGCCTCGTGCTAGCGTCACCACGTGATACCGTTGAGAGTCCTTGATTGGATAATTAGCCGCAGGGCGAGTGACCGTTGAAGTTTTGGCGCCTTGAGCGCTTCAGTCCACACTCGTCGTTCGTGAGAGTGAGACGAGTTGTGGTGTCTGGGACACCTTAGCCTCCCTGGGCGGCTCGTTGTCCGCCAGGGAGGGCTAAACCGCTTGAGGGTGCTCTACCGACCCAAGGGTGCAGCCGTCGGGACTGGTCACAGCCCGTGTTTGGGGTAAGCTTGTTGTAATTGAAGCTGAACGCATATTTAACTGACAGACGGAGAATGCCATTTTTCGACTAATTGCTCTGCAAGAGGAGGGTAACAGATTTAAGTAATCTCCGCTCTTATCTCGGGAAGGGAATGCTAGAGGGGGAGGTACAATTGTCTTTATCTGTAAGTCGATTCGTTGGGTTCTTGTGCTGATAACGCCAGAGGGTGGTTGTCAGTTTGCTGTGGTCTGGAGTGCATGTAGTAGTTTGGCTTGAGTGTGCACGAGGAAGCGTGAGTCTTGTCTTAGTGGTGACAAGCTGTTCTTTGTCTCATTTCAGGCTACCTAGATTAGTTAACGTTCATGCAGCGCTAGGCTGCTAGGCTACTTTAACTTATCAATGTTCATGCAGCGCTAGGCTGCTAGAATACTATACGTAGTGGGTCTGCTAGGACCATTTATGTTTGGCTATCGGTGTCGTTGGACACAACTGTACCTATATCGTTCATTCAGAGGATTAATCGAGTATAGAGTATTCAGCCATTCATTTCTGTATATGTCGTCAGGCATATGTGACGTAGGACGTACGTGCTATGGTGTCGTTTGAGCAGAAGCAGAACTGTCAAAGAACCCTGAGTCGACGTAATGATGCTAAGTGTGAAGCAGTCATCGTTCTCTAAATTGCCGTATTAGTAGAACTTGTCCACGTCTATACGTGTAGCGTAAACACGTGTGCATGCAGTGCCATGCGCTTGCAGCAGGCTACGGGCCTTTGACCTGCAAGTTAAGTTATAGAGGTGCTAGAAGGGTCGAGATAGGTTATCTGACGCCATTGTCTAGGCACTCTCTTCATGCACAGTATAGTGCATGAGCGTGACTGGGTCATGCTGTAACTCGCTATCTGAGCGGTTACGGGTCTAGCGAGCGTAGTCACGTCATTGGGGTCGGAGTAGGGAGGGCCAGCGCCATACTGGACTACTGCTGCCACCGCCGGACGCTTGACGCCATCGACTGGGGAGATCCCACGAGTCACTGGAGTGACTCGTCCCACCGGAGACTGTCGGCAGGACGGATCCTTGGTGCCTTGGAACCACTACGAGGGGGACGGGAGAGCTACTTCCGCCGGGGTCTACCATTCGAGCGCTGCTATGACGACGAGAGGCGGAGGCCGGAGCCTCGCGCTCTCTCGGACTCTGAGGATACAGGAGTCAGCTATGCTGGGATTATGTGTGTTCTTTCCTGTGAGAGGGAGAAGCAACGGTATGGTAAGCTTGGCTTTTTATAACCTTAATCCACCGAGAGGTAGCTGGACTTTCAGAGACTGTGATCCCAGTGCTGTGGCACCAGAGTAGAGTAAGTGGTTATCAGAATCCCACAGCTGGTAAGTCAAGGACGCTATCCATAAACCGATGCAGAAGGGCCAGAGACGCTATCCCATCTTCTGTATGAGGGAAAGACTGTGTGGACGTATTTCTGAACGCTTAAACTAATCCTTGTGAGAGGAGTTGAGTTTTCTCTGTCTGGTTGTCTAATGTGTACTCTTCCTGCCGCCAGCGCGATGGTGGAGGGAGAGGTCGTTTGCCGCTGCGAGAGCGAGCACTTGTAGGAGCGCCAGCGTGCGTTGTTATTATATGTTAATGAGCGTCCCAGGCTCAGCCAAATCCAGCGGCGGCTGTGATTGGCTCGGCCTGGGCCGGCTTCTCGGAATGGTTCGAGGCCACGCCCCCGCGTGGGCGTGTCTCCTCATTGAACTAGGTTTATCAAAGGTTACGGTCACGTCTAGCCTGCTGAGGCTGACCTCTGACCCCCTGTGAGCCCGTGCGACAGATGGCTGTGTGAAGCCATGGGAGATGGAGTTTGTTATTGTTATTGTGTTGTTGGGGGACTGGCCATTTGTGGGTTGGGATTTATTTTGATGTTTGTTTCTTGATTAAAATGTTGTTTTAAAACTTACCTCCTACCCTCAGTGTCTTATTTAATTTGTTGTTTTCCATGTTTATTCCCTTTATAGTTGCAGGCAAGTGGCAGTTAGGGTTTTGTTTGAAAATCCTGGGGTGTGGTGTTTACATCATCAGGGTCCATTCTTTATTTATTTATTTATTTATTTATTTATTTTATCTTAAAACCCCTCCACATCACTACCCCAGCATACGACACACATAAAATGGACAAGCCTTGTCAACGGTCTGGGCACATAGAGCCAAGAAAAGAGTATAATTGAGGGGTGTATTTGTGTTTGAGTAATGTTTACACCGGTAAGATTATCTATTCACCATGAATGTTCTCATCAATTTGTGTATGCAATGGACCGCTGGCCTCAATAAACCAGTTCAGTTCAGTTCTCTCTGTCTCTCTGTCTCTCTGTCTCTCTCTCTCTCTCTCTCTCTCTCTCTCTCTCTCTCTCTCTCTCTCTCTCCACCCACCTCTCTCTCCACCCATATTTCTCTCTCTCTCTGTCTGTCTGTCTGTCTCTCTCTCTCTGTCTCTCTCTGTCTCTCTCTCTCTCTCTCTCTCCTCACCCATTTTTCTGTCTCTCTGTCTCTGTCTCTCTCTGTCTCTGTCTCTCTCTCTGTCTCTCTGTCTCTCTCTCTCTGTCTCTCTGTCTCTCTCTCTGTCTCTCTCTCTCTCTCTCTCTCTCTCTCTCTCTCTCTCTCTCTCTCTCTGTCGCGCGCGCTTCACACAGTTTTCACAGATGTTTGTAAAGCGTTCGACAGTGTAGAGAGGTGTGTCTCATGGACAATTCTTGAGAAATAGGGATTTCTGGTAACATACATGTATGCAATGTATTAAGATGAATGCATGAAATTATGAAATGTTGTTTTTGGTCCGGAAATACAACATCCGAGTATTTTCTGTTCTTTCGCGGGCTGAAACAGTGGTGTAAATGAAGTAGATTTTTCTCTCTATTTTTATCAACACCCTTGCTGAAATCAAAGACATATGTAAGCATGACATACAACTTATGACGAACACATCAGCAACATACATCATATATTACTTTTTGCTGTTAACATCGTTCTACTATCTGACACTGTCAAAGGTCTGCAGAACCAGATCGACATCTTGAAACAAGAAGGCATTTGGCAGACTAGGTCTTGATGTAAATCTTCAGAAAACAAAAATAATGAATGTTTTCGTTAGGGGGGGGGGGGGGGACATATTGCTGCACGTGAACGTTGGTATATAAATGGACAAGGGTTGGAAGTTTTCAATGCATACAACTATTTGGGATACTGTTTGACGACCAAGATGAATTCTATCGTTGGTTTGGTGGAACTGGCTTCAAGGGGAAAGGGAGCAGTAGTCCAGATTAGCAAGATTTTGAAAAGACTCAGTCAGCTACGTGGTTCCAGATTTATTCTTCAAGATATTTGAGTGTCAAGAGCAGCCCATATTACTTTATACATCCGAAGTCTGGGGTCTTAGCAAATGTGATGTTATTAAAACTGTCAATGTATACAGTCTTAAGATATGTTTCGAATGTATCATTAAAATAACCTATTATGATTTATGGAGACACGCCAATAACCTTTATCGGTTAACGCCACAGTGCAAATAGCTGAGCAGTGTCTTAAAAGCCTGAAAATGGACGAAGAAAGACTGCCAAAGCGGGTGTACAGAATGCTCATGAAAACCATTGAGCATGGGAACAGCTGGGCATACAGGTTAGGTGTTATGTCAAGGGAGGACAAATTGGAATGTATGTGGGAAAGTCAAGTTCTTCAGAACGAAATGTCCTTTCTCTTTCACCTGAAAGATGCTTTGATTAATGGATTCAGAGAAAATGGACGAATGAGCTGTACAGTAGTCACATATATGCAGTATACAGGGAGTTTGTAATCACACTCGAAGTAGAGGCATGTTTGTACGAGGTAGATATAAAAAGATCTTCAGGGGCATTTTTTACATTTTGATTTTCCGTTATTGATATGTACACCCATTAACACCTGTATGATGCAATGCTCCAATCAGTATGCCCATTGTGCCAGGAAGAGGATGCAGACGAATACAACAGCTTGATCAGATGCGCTGCAATAATTGATCTAAAAAACAAATATTTGGTTCACCACGTTACTGAAGATATCAATGTATTCGTGCAATTAGAGGGAACACATGAGCTAACGAAAGTGCAAACTGTTTGTACATACCTTTATCTTGTCATGAAGATAGGAATTGTCATGTCGGAGACGAATAGAGTAAAATTGTAAATAAAGCAAATTGTGGAGATTGTACTGCTATGCTGGAGGCTCTTTAAATAAAGTTTAGTCCAGTTCAGTTCAGTTCAGTTCTCGTGCTACAAACACGCGCGCACACCTGCGCGCATGCAACTGCCCATTAGCACTTCCCTGCACACAAACATCTGCACGAACACAAACACACACGTAACCACACACTCGCGTGCACACACATACACACATGCACTTGCACACATGCATGCACTCACATGTGCATGCACACGCGCGTGCGCGTGCGCACAGACACGCACAAACACACAAACAAACGCACAGACATATGAACGCGCACACACACATGCAAGCGAACACACACACAGACAACACACAGACACACACAGACACACACACACACACACACACACACACACACACACACACACACACACACACACACACACACACACACACACATTGTGATTGCTTTTTGCATCTAAGCGTACGTATTCGCACGCAAACACATACAAACGAGCTCTTGCTTGTATACATATACACATACACACACGTGCTCGCTCACGCGGACACACACACACACACACACACACACACACACACACACACACACACACACACACACACACACACACACACACACACACACACACACAAATAGATGGACACAAACATATGTGCAGATAGACAGACAGACAGTCAGACAGGCAGGCAGGCAGGCAGGCAGGCAGGCTGACAGACAGACAGGGAGACAGACAGGTAGGCAGGCAGGCAGGCAGGCAGGCAGGCAGGCAGACAGACAGACAGGTAGGCAGGCAGGCAGGCTGACAGACAGACAGGCAGACAGACAGACAGACAGGCAGGCAGGCAGGCAGGCAGACAGACAGACAGACAGACAGACAGGCAGGCAGGCAGGCAGGCAGGCAGGCAGGCAGGCAGGCAGGCAGACAGAGAGACAGACAGGCAGGCAGGCAGGCTGACAGACAGACAGGCAGGCTGACAAGTAAGCAATGAGGCAAGCAAGCAGGCAGGCGGGCAGGCAGGCAGGCGGGCGGGCGGGCGGGCGGGCGTGCAGGCAGACAGCACGGTGACAGACATACATGTACACATAAGCAGAGGCAGCGAGCGACAGAATAGACATATTAATAAACGCAGGCGTTCATTTTCCCTGCGAGCCTATGATTAAATGGCCGACGTTTAATAATTCATACAGACCACCATGACGTCGGAGCTGGAGACATTCTTCAAGAGTGGTCTCCATGGTGCGGAATGGCCAAAACAGGTCTTGGCCCTCTTCGTGTCCAGCCGGAGACATTCCTCTACGAGAATCAGAGTGCTAAGCAGCGACAAAATGAGACGGCAACATGCAGAGGAACTGCTCCTGAAGTCTTTGAATAACTATGTTCGCCACCGTCGTCCATGTGTGCTCCAGATCACCGTCTACCAGAACTACAGGTACGGCTGCTGATGTTGACAATAAGCCTGCTGATGATACTATTAAGCCTGCTGGTTTCACTAGTAAGCCTGCTAGTGTCACTAGTAAACTTGCTGGTGTCACTAGTAAACTTGCTGGTGTCACTAGTAAACTTGCTGGTGTCACTAGTAAACTTGCTGGTGTCACTAGTAAACTTGCTGGTGCCACTAGTAAACTTGCTGGTGTCACTAGTAAGCCTGCTGATGTCACTGATAAGCCTGCTGGTGTCACTAGTAAGCCTGCTGGTGTCACTAGTAAGCCTGCTGGTGTCACTAGAAAGCCTGCTGGTGTCACTAGAAAGCCTGCTGGTGTCACTAGTAAGCCTGCTGGTGTCACTAGTAAGCCTGCTGGTGTCACTAGTAAGCCTGCTGGTGTCACTAGTAAGCCTGCTGGTGTCACTAGAAAGCCTGCTGATGTCACTAGTAAGCCTGCTGGTGTCACTAGTAAGCCTGCTGATGTCACTAGTAAGCCTGCTGGTGTCACTAGAAAGCCTGCTGGTGTCACTAGTAAGCCTGCTGGTGTCACTAGTAAGCCTGCTGGTGTCACTAGTAAGCCTGCTGGTGTCACTAGTAAGCCTGCTGGTGTCACTAGTAAGCCTGCTGGTGTCACTAGTAAGCCTGCTGGTGTCACTAGTAAGCCTGCTGGTGTCACTAGTAAGCCTGCTGGTGTCACTAGTAAGCCTGCTGGTGTCACTAGTAAGCCTGCTGGTGTCACTAGTAAGCCTGCTAGTGCAAGCAGCTCGCAACGCACACAAGTCAGGAGTTATTTCTGATATTTGGCAAAGAGATGCGTTTGTAAATCTTGTCTAAACGCATCCAACTTTAAGCATGATTCGAGTTTGACAAAACAAGTGGCCCAGCATAGGATACTTTCCTCTGTCCAAATCTGCACTTGGTTACTTTCTGCTGTTTCAACAGGAAAGCTTAAGAAGACCGTCGATATCTGGTGGGTTTGTATTGCGGCCGGGGGCCATCCATGAAAACATTTGTAAACCATTTATTTACTTCCCTTTTTTGTTTGTTTTTTTCTTTTTGTATTCTACGAGCCAAAGGCCCCGTGCTTTTTTGTTTTTATTGTAATTATTTTTAAAAGTGTATAGTCTTATTAAATGTTTGTAATGATTGAATAAAAAGGGGTCTGTCGTTTTTTTATACTAGTGTTTTAGACCAACAGTGCAGCTGGTACTACAGGAGCACAGAGAGAAGCTAGGGGTCCGTTTGTTACGCTAAGACCGCATAGACTTTAAAAATACTAAAACCTTAGTGGGGGGAGTGGGGGGTAGGGGTGGGTGTGGGGTGGGTGGGTGTGTTTCACCATAAACGACATCTTTCAGAAAGTCGAGTAGATCCGTTACGTACACATAATATTATTGTTAGCCTGTGGATGTTAGACACGCAGGCCTCACTAGCACTGCTCCCGTCAGATCCAACTGATATGCATTGAGCCATTGGCAGCAGAGTACAGGGGACGTAACTCTGTAAGGACTGATGCTCCCCGTGCCCGAGGATGGGTGGATGGATTTGTGCGAGTTGTCAGCGTTTGTAGGCTAGGTAAGACCATCACGTACTCGTAAGACCATTCATCATGAAGCCACTCGAGGTGTTAAAATGAGAGCAAGTCAACTCACGATATCACTACTTATTTGCCTTTTAGGGATCGCAAAGGACATATTCTTACAATTAACTCACAAGGGGTTAATGCCCCAAGGCTGGAAGACTGACAAAAACCACACGTTCTCTGCAGTAATGATGCTCTCTCTCTCTCTCTCTCTCTCTCTCTCTCTCTCTCTCTCTCTCTCTCTCTCTCTCTCTCCCTGTCTGTCTGTCTGTCTGTCTGTCTGTCTGTCTGCCTGCCTGCCTGCCTGCCTGCCTGCCTGCCTGCCTGTCTGTCTGTCTGTCTGTCTGTCCGTCTGTCTGTCTGTCTCTCTCTCTCTCTCTCTCTCTCTCTCTCTCTCTCACACACACACACACACACACACACACACACACACACACACACACACACACACACACACACACACACACACACACACACACACACACGCACACACACACACACACACACACACACACACACACCTCTACCTTACTTGAATTTCAATTATCTCTCTTTAGTTGATGTGTGACAGACAACTCTACTTGAAATTACTTATCGATCCATTTTCAGTCTACATTCGAGCGACAAAAACAGTGCTTTTACTATCTTGCTGAAAACAAGGGGGACTTCTGACCAACTGCTTGTGTATAATAAAGCCCTCCTTGTTTTCATCATTCTACATGGCCCTACCCCGGCTTCCATCTTCCTGATAAACTATATTGATCTCTGTTGTCAGTTCAAGCTGAATTTGTGCTCAGGAGTGATTAAATTCCTTGGTGTGTTTTTAGTCTGCTCTCGACCAGAGTGCAGCTTGCTTTTCCTTGATCTCTGTCAGTCGTTCTGCGACTCGTGATTCTCGTCTTCAATACTCCATGAATGTTGTCGATCGTTTTTCAGTCATTGCATGGTATGCTGTCAGTGCAATCTGTAGTTTAGCCATGTTCTTGTACTCATACTCCTGTTGTCACTGGACTTGAAGTCAGCATCAATTGAAATTCGTCGATTTCGTTTCAGATGAAGCTAGACATGAAGTCAGCACCTCATGAATTTCATCCACCGTTTCAGTTGAAACTTGATTTTAAGTCAGCACTTCTTCAATTTCATCCATGTCATTTCAGGCCTGCATGTGCCTAAAAATCTAGATTCTTTACTTCTGCACGGAGAGAATGATTTGTTGCAATCCAAGGGGACTGTATCCATCTGTTACTTTCCTCAAGGGCAAGGTCATAATGAGAAATATGGCAAATAGTCTGAAATGGTAGCGATTTCTGTGAAATTGTCTTAACAGACAGATAGAGAAATAGAGTCTGCAAATATTGACCAGTAATCATGCATAAACAAAAGACCAACAAGTTAATTAGTTTGCTTTTTTTAAATTATGGCGATATTGTTATCAGGCCTTGACAGCACATTTTTGCCTGTATCTCAGCAATGAATCATGCAGTTACTATAATCATATGTCAACTGGTGACTATCTGGTGAAAGTTTGAAGGACACAGTTGTTCAACTTGGTAAAAAAGGGACATAAAGTTAACCAAACATCCGAAAAAACAACAATTGAGAAAAATGGACTTTAAAACGTGTCGTGTGACCTTGCAACGTTTTAAAGTCCATGTTGATTGTGACTCCAGTGTGGACTGAAAAGAGACTCATCGTAAATATCAAGTAGGCATGAGTTCAAGTCAAACATCAACTGAAAAGATATTATTGAATTTTAAAGGGCTCTGAATGCAGAATGAGCATGGACTGAAAAGAGATGGATGAAATCCAAGAGGTGCTGACTTCAGGTCAAACTTTGACTAAAAAATGGATGAAATCCAAATGAGGCCAGCTTATGCCCCAGAAATCACCAGTGACCATTAACATTTCATGAAATTTTGTTTTGGAACATTTGCAAACTTTAGCTATTCAACTACATGCCCACAGGAGCTAAAATCCCAATATTACTTCCACAAAACGGTTAATTGTCCCTTCAAAGCACAATACGTAATATTGACCAATAAAACCTTATCAAATAATTATGCACGAAATTATCATCGTCATATCTCAGGTTCTACTTGTCTGTTTAATTTTGTTCCACTAAAATTGGTAATTTTATATTTAGTTTTTGGCTCGTCTGAAACAGCAAAGAACACAAAAGCTTCGTTTTCGTTGGTTGGCTTAACTACGAGGCACTCGTGTTCAGTTTATGTTCAACTTGCCGTCAGCTCTGCTGAATTTCATGTACGAGTCCCTTTCCACCCGGTGTTTGAGTTACAGTCAGCGCTATTTGAATTTTTCATCCATTTCTTTGCAGTCCGTGCTCTATCTGCAGTCAGCGCTACCTCAGTTTCGTTGATCGCATGGAGAACGAAGGCTTCACATTCCAGCTAACCATCGTCTTCGTGGTTTTCTACAAGATCGCCAGAACTTCCTGCAAAGATGGAGGATGCTCACACAAGACGCCCACACCCGAAGAGGAGAGTGAACATCTCCTGGGCCTCGTCAAACTGCTCCACCGTGGCGTCCGGCTTCGGTCCTTTCAGGGCCCTCAAGACTGGGAAAATTTGGCGACATACCTTTGTTTAGACGGGTTCTCCTACTCTGATACCCAGAAGTCTCGACGATACGAAGAGGACCGCAAGATGGAGGAGGATGTTCGCAAAAGGCTCTCAAGTGCATGTAAGGGTCTCGCATTAATAAGTCACTACTCAAGTGTGCCGGGGTGCGTAAATTGTACAACGTGTGTGTGTGTGTGAGTGTGTGTGTGTGTGTGTGTGTGTGTGTGTGTGTGTGTGTGTGTGTGTGTGTGTGTGTGTGTGTGTGTGTGTGTGTGTGTGTGGATGTGTGTGTGTGTGTGTGTGTGTGTGGATGTGTGTTTGTGTGGATGTGTATATGTGTGTATTTGCTTTGTGTGTGTGTGTGTGTGTGTGTGTGTGTGTGTGTGTGTGTGTGTGTGTGTGTGTGTGTGTGTGTGTATGTGTGTATGTGTGTGTACATATATTTGTAAGCGTGTGTGTGTGTGTGTGTGTGTGTGTGTGTGTGTGTGTGTGTGTGTGTGTGTGTGTGTGTGTGTGTGTGCGTGTGTGTGATGCTCGCGCGGGCGCGTGTGTACTTTTGTTCAGCCAATTCTATTGGGCGCCTGACACAAACTCAATGACTGCGAGGTTGAGATAGTCTCACAATATAAGTAAAAATTAGATGATGTGGACCTTCCCCTGTTTTCTGCTGGAAATCAAACCCTCCATGTAAACCTTTTCTGTCCAATGCAGGGAAGCCAGGGACTTTCACGCAGAACGGGACGCCGCAGAGAACGTATGGGAATGTCTTCAACGAAGGACCTCCTCCCGCCAGAGGAGGACACGGAGGTAAGCAAGGCAGCATCACTGCCCTTCCTCACTCCATACCTGCCTCACTGCCCTTCCTCCACTCCATACCTGCCTCACTGCTCTTCCTCCACTCCATACCTGCCTCACTGCGCTTCCTCCACTCCATACCTGCCTCACTGCCCTTCCTCACTCCATACCTGCCTCACTGCCCTTCCTCACTCCATACCTGCCTCACTGCCCTTCCTCCACTCCATACCTGCCTCACTGCGCTTCCTCCACTCCATACCTGCCTCACTGCCCTTCCTCCACTCCATACCTGCCTCACTGATCTTCCTCCACTCCATACCTGCCTCACTGCCCTTCCTCCACACCAAACCTGCCTCACTGCCCTTCCTCACTCCATACCTGCCTCACTGCCCTTCCTCCACTCCATACCTGCCTCACTGATCTTCCTCCACTCCATACCTGCCCAACTGCTCTTCCTCCACACCATACCTGCCTCACTGCCCTTCCTCCACTCCATACCTGCCTCACTGCCCTTCCTCCACACCATACCTGCCTCACTGCCCTCTCTCCACTCCATACCTGCCCAACTGCTCTTCCTCCACTCCATACCTGCCTCACTGCCCTTTCTCCACTCCATACCTGCCTCACTGCCCTTCCTCCACTCCATACCTGCCTCACTGCCCTTCCTCCACTCCGTACCTGCCGCACTGCCCTTCCTCCACTCCATACCTGCCTCACTGCCCTTCCTCTACTCCATACCTGCCTCACTGCCCTTCCTCCACTCCATATCAGCCTCACTAACCTCTCTCCACTCCATACCTGCCTCACTGCCCTTCCTCCACTCCATACCTGCCTCACTGCCCTTGCTCCACTCCATACCTGCCTCACTGCCCTTCCTCCACTCCATACCTGCCTCACTGCCCTTCCTCACTCCATACCTGCCTCACTGCCCTTCCTCCACTCCATACCTGCCTCACTGCCCTTCCTCCACTCCAAACCTGCCTCACTGATCTTCCTCCACTCCATACCTGCCTCACTGCCCTTCCTCCACTCCAAACCTGCCTCACTGATCTTCCTCACTCCATACCTGCCTCACTGCCCTTCCTCCACTCCATACCTGCCTCACTGCGCTTCCTCCACTCCATACCTGCCTCACTGCCCTTCCTCCACTCCAAACCTGCCTCACTGCTCTTCCTCCACTCCATACCTGCCTCACTGCGCTTCCTCCACTCCATACCTGCCTCACTGCGCTTCCTCCACTCCATACCTGCCTCACTGCCCTTCCTCCACTCCAAACCTGCCTCACTGCGCTTCCTCCACTCCATACCTGCCTCACTGCCCTTCCTCCACTCCAAACCTGCCTCACTGCCCTTCCTCCACTCCATACCTGCCTCACTAACCTCTCTCCACTCCATACCTGCCTCACTGCCCTTCCTCCACTCCATACCTGCCTCACTGCCCTTCCTCCACTCCATACCTGCCTCACTGCCCTTCCTCCACTCCATACCTGCCTCACTGCGCTTCCTCCACTCCATACCTGCCCAACTGCCCTTCCTCCACGCCATACCTGCCTCACTGCCCTTCCTCCACTCCATACCTGCCTCACTGCCCTTCCTCCACTCCATACCTGCCTCACTGCCCTTCCTCCACTCCATACCTGCCTCACTGCCCTTCCTCCACTCCATACCTGCCTCACTGCGCTTCCTCCACTCCATACCTGCCTCACTGCCCTCTCTCCACTCCATACCTGCCCAACTGCCCTTCCTCCACTCCATACCTGCCCAACTGCCCTTCCTCCACTCCATACCTGCCTCACTGCCCTTCCTCCACGCCATACCTGCCTCACTGCCCTTCCTCCACTCCATACCTGCCTCACTGCCCTTCCTCCACTCCGTACCTGCCGCACTGCCCTTCCTCCACTCCAAACCTGCCTCACTGCCCTTCCTCCACTCCATACCTGCCTCACTGCCCTTCCTCCACTCCATACCTGCCTCACTGCCCTTCCTCCACTCCGTACCTGCCTCACTGCCCTTCCTCCACTCCATACCTGCCTCACTGCCCTTCCTCCACTCCATACCTGCCTCACTGCCCTTCCTCCACTCCATACCTGCCTCACTGCCCTTCCTCCACTCCATACCTGCCTCACTGCGCTTCCTCCACTCCATACCTGCCTCACTGCGCTTCCTCCACTCCATACCTGCCTCACTGCGCTTCCTCCACTCCATACCTGCCTCACTGCGCTTCCTCCACTCCATACCTGCCTCACTGCGCTTCCTCCACTCCATACCTGCCTCACTGCCCTTCCTCCACTCCATACCTGCCTCACTGCCCTTCCTCCACTCCATACCTGCCTCACTGCGCTTCCTCCACTCCATACCTGCCTCACTGCCCTTCCTCTACTCCGTACCTGCCTCACTGCCCTTCCTCCACTCCATACCTGCCTCACTGCCCTTCCTCCACTCCATACCTG
>JAWQFJ010031607.1:32500-42500 GCA_034096865.1 Theodoxus fluviatilis | reverse complement strand
AATTTGATGTAATCTATCTGTGGCCATTACAAACACTGTCGTACATTCTATGTCTTTCATTGCATCCGCGCCTGCCAAGACCAATATCGTCGGTAGTACAAACTCCGTGATTGGTTAGCAAATAATATCTACGGTGGGAAAGATCAACAGTCGTAAGTTTCGACTGCCGAAGGGGGTAGAGTGGAGAGAATTGAACAAAGTGGATTGGAAAGGGGAGGGGGTGGGGGCTGGCAAGGTAGTTCAATAACATTCCGCAGCAGGCGTATGTTTGAAATGTAAACAGCCCTGATGTCCTTCACCTACTTAGTCAGTCTGGGCAACAGTGGTCGCATTCAAACGAAGCATACCCCCTGGAGAGGTAAGTGCTCTCTCTCTTTCTCTCTCTCTTTCTTCTCTCTCTCTCTCTCTCTCTCTCTCTCTCTCTCTCGCTCTCTCTCTCTCTCATATACACATGCGCGCGCGCGCACACACACGCACTGTGGAAGACAATGCCTGCAGACAGTTCGCTCAATGGATGCAAAACGGAAACCATTGACCCAGTCTAACATTCTCCGAGACCACTTTATGCATGAACACAAGCAGTGCTTTGCGATGGAGCTGCTCAGTGGCCCCCTGCTGGGATTGACATCTTTGTGTTCGCACCTCCCTCGTGATCTAGTGGGCACAGTGACCCTTTCAAACAGGAAGTGCAGTTCATTGGTTGTTCTGGACTTGTTTACGCCGTCTTGCACGAGTCTTCCAGGAATTGGTAGTCTAAGTGTTTGGCAGTCCTTGCTAGCTACCAATAGAGAATTTGGCATCTTAACAGCAGCACACCAGGAGCACTATAGTCCACTAGAGATTTCGCCTGCCGGCGAAAGAGTCTCTAGCACAGTTCATATCACATGGTGGAACTATTCCGTCCGGTATATTCATAATGAGGTCACACGATTGGCTTGTGGGATAGCACTCTGCTCTCTGACATACGCCGTTAAAGTAGTTCTAAGACTTGTTCGCACACAATTCATAAATTATGCTTATTGAGGCAATAAACAAGTGTTTAATCGATAAAATAAAATAGTTGTGTTGAAATGGAAACACGTTTTGACATCTGAATGATTTCTGTATAAAGTGGGGAAAATAGTATCCAGAACGAGCGATTTAGGCACAATACTGTAATGCGAAGGGTCAAGTCTATTACGCATTCATTGCGAACTGCGCCAGAGTCACTACTGACTAGAGTTCACAGAATGCACACAGAACCCCGGGACCGTCATAGCGGAGAAGCAAGAAAAAAAGGCTTTATCAGTGACCACCTTCACCTGTTGTGGCGGACGATTGCAAGAAGACAGAATTGGTATTGAGCACAACAAAACAGGTCATAAGTCGTTTTGGACATTTGAAGTTATTTGTATCATTGTAAAACTTAGAAGGTGAGCTTTCCAGTGGTACTAACATTCTGTTTGTATCTTGAACATTCAGGAAGTTACAACTATTTGAATAAACACTGCTTTGAAACGCAAAGTTGGAGAAAATTGCTACAGGAGCGTAAGTTCGGCACTTGTATATTTATAACTGGTCCTACTTAAAATTTTGTTTACGTCACATACTCGCTATATATTCTTAGATGACGCTACACTGAAAATTGCACGAGAGGATGAGAGTGGAGAAACGTGCTTAGTAGATACGCCTGTGTGAGCAGAGGCCGTCGTGCCGAGGGAAAACGTGACTGTTGTGCAGAGTGGGCTAAGTGAACTCTATTATTTTCTTCTTAGGAGTTGGCCTAATAAAAGTCGTTTTTTAACATGATCATTTGTTGATTTGCGTAGTATATTGGCAATGGACCGGTTGTTGAGGGGTAATAGAGGCAGAAAATACCCATAGCAGAAAGTGCATCTCGTTTACCTTAACTGATGTTGCGGTGTTGTGTCTCTGAAATGACCAGTGTTACTTATGACCCAGTTGTGCTGCTCCGCCACATTTATCCGACGGTTCACATCAATGATCATTTGTCCATTTGGTATTCATATTTAAAAAAAGTTCCGTTGAAATGGCAGCTTATGACAACTCACCCAGCAAGTAGAACACCGCTATTAAGGCACTCATTTCACATTCAGCGTGGCTGAGACTAGTGGATATAGTCTCAGCAACAGGTTGGTCACGTGATAGCCTTAATTCTTTCATAACATGCATACCACCGTTCTGAACACAGAGTCTCAGCCACGCTGAATGCCATATTACATCGTGAGTGTATTCCTCCGCTTGTTGTGATACACTCGATACTGGCAGCCATCTTTTCGTCAATTCATTTTCTAAACATCGATTTCCCATGAATGTAAAACTTGTATGCGGTAAAATTCGAATCACAAGAGTGTAATATTGTGAACTCTACTAATTATAAGGACTTTGAATACAACAGAAATATTTATACTTCATTGAGCGAGTAATGCAACCAATCCCGTCTGCATAATCATTTGGACCGATACACACAGAAACCCGCTGAGTGCTTTTGCTGATGAGGAATCATTAATTTAATGTATGCTTAGAAGGATTAAACTTAGAAAAACTGCTTCTGAGCTATCCGATAATATCGAACTTCGGAATCGGACGGATTCCTATCACTTACTGACTCCATCAGTCGATACACGAATGATCGAAGTGTGGAGCTCGTCAAACAGTGTGAAGGCAGTTAGACCACAGGTTCCGGCCAGAAAGCAATTACTTGCGAGAGTATAACCATAGATTCACGAAACCAGCCCGGAGCCATAGGAATCCTTTTCGCTGCGTTTATAGTAGGTCCAAAGATTGCGTGTATTACTATATACACAATCGCACGTGCTCAAGGCAGTTTGCAACCTTTTAGAGACGTTCGCGCTAAAAGTAGTTCTCAAATGATTTCCTGAAAATCTCATAGATTAGTTTAATTAGAACACCAAATTTGTGTTTATCTATCGGGATAAATAATTGGAATGAAATAGAATCGCCTCTTTTTACTCTCAATGGTCTTCTGATCATGTTGAATTTTGATTGGTAAAATCATTGGAATGTGGAGCTGAAGTCACGTGACCAACCTGTGTCAGAGATACTACGATCTCTGTGTTCAGAATGCTCATTTCAGTGTCTGTGTGTGTGTGTGTGTGTGTGTGTGTGTGTGTGTGTGTCCGCGCGCGCGCGCGTGTGAGTGTGTGTGTGAGTGCGTGGGTGCATGTGCGTGTGCTTATGTGTGCGTGCCTGCGAGAGTGTGCACGTGCTTGCGTGTATCCTTGTGTGTTTTTGTTTGTGTGTGCGTGTGCGCATACGCATATGTGTGTGTATGCACGTGCGTGCGTGTGTGTGTCTGTGTATGTGTTTGCGCATACGTGCATGTTTATTTTAATATATAAACGAGTGCGTGCACGCACGCGCGCATGCACACTTATGTGTGCGGGCAAGTATGCATGCAGACATGTGTTTGAGTGTGTGTGCACTCATGTTCGTGTGTGTGCCATTGTTTGCCCAGCAAAATGAAATGGTGGCAGGCCAGCTGAAGCAAAGTCGTCAATGCCGTTGTCCATGCAACACGTACATACTTGTAGGAACGAAGACTGAACATCTCTTTGATTTATCACCGCTTTCTAAAACTGACGCGGAAAGAATTAAGGTTGCAGGGGGGTTGTGATATATGGAAAGGTCGACAGCCAGACACATAAACTGGTAGGCACCCAGACAGACATACGCGCGCTCGAGTGCGTGCGCAAGCGAATGCATGCATGCACACGCACACGCACACACACACACACAGAAATAGAGAGAGATGGGGGGGGGGGGAGACAGACAGACAGACAGACAGACAGACAGACAGACAGACAGACAGACAGACAGACAGACAGACAGACAGACAGGCAGGCAGGCAGGCAGGCAGACACGGACGGACGGACGGACGGACGGACAGACAGACAACCAACCAGACAGACAAACACACAGACAGACACACAGACAGACACACAGACACACAGACAGACACACAGACACACAGACAGACAGACACACAGACAGACAGACAGACACTCAGACACACGGAGAGACAGACAGACAGATACACAGACAAACAGACAGACATACAGACACACAGACAGACAGACACTCAGACAGACAGACTGTTACGGGGATCCACAAAAACGAAATAAAACAGGTCCCGGGTTACTTATATGTCTTTATATTTCAACATAAAACATGCCCGTAACAGGGGTAGAAAAGAAAAATAAAAATAACAAAGAATGCTACATTGGTATATGGTTCAAATACCACATCCTCAATAACCCAATGTTATAAAATTACACATACTCTTCACCTACTCAACTTCCAACGGGAACATGAAAAAGCACAAGTACAATGTCGGTCAGCTTTCTTGTATAAAACATAAAAGCACGTAGGTCAGCCCTCGACAAGTAAAAACTATCGACCCGTGTAAAACTCTCTCACCAACCTTCCAACTCTGCCCGCTCTCTCTCTCTCTCTCTCTCTCTCTCTCTCTCTCTCTCTCTCTCTCTCTCTCTCTCTCTCTCTCTCCTCTCTCTCTCTCTCTCTCTCTCTCTGCCTGTCTATGCTGTGTGTGTGGAGCCGATCACTTATCTCCGTCTGGTTCTCTCTTCTGTGCTTCGCCTTCCTCCACTCTCTTCTTTGTCTGCTTCACTCTTCGGTGCTTCGCCCTCCTCTTCTCTCTTCTTCTCACCCAGCAGGGGGACCGATCTCTATCTTCTGCCTTCTCTCAGTAGGCGGACTGATCGCTGTCTTCTTGCTCTCTCTAATTAGCTATCTTCTCACAACCAACTCACGATCCACCTTTACTCACTACTACTCATATCTCAGAGCGAACACCGCTCCTCACTCCTAGGGCAGAACTCAACTCCCATCCACCCTCCATTTCTATACAGTTGTTGGACTACCAACTTTACCAGCAAAAATCAAGTCTCTTTCAGGTGAGATACTTCCGAAAACCCACTTTCCCATTACACAAACAGACACACACACACACACACACACACACAGACAGACAGACAGACAGACAGACAGACAGACAGACAGACAGAAAAAGAGACATAGACATAGACAGACACACAGACAGACAGACAGACAGACAGACAGACAGACAGACAGACAGACAGACAGACAGACAGATAGGCAGCCAGGCAGGCACGCACGCACGCACGCACACACACACAGATAGGTACGCAGGCGGGCGGGTGGGCAGTGCAGGCAGGCAGGCAGGCAGAGAGACAAACAGATAAGGAGGTGGAGTTATGGGGTTAGACCAAGGTAGTTAGTAGAGGAATAGGTGGTGATCATGCGCGAGCTCCAAGGGAATCTCTATCACTCAGGGCACCAAGGAGTTTTGATTTCCAAGACTCATGTATATGTAGTCATACCACCGCTAGTCTCATCTTTGGGGTGACGGCTCTTTTCATGGCAACGAAAAAGGTCACAAAACAATACTTTGGATTTACTGATCACCACCTTTCCCTCGACAGACAGACGGACAGACAGACAGACAGACGGACGGACGGACAGACAAACAGACAGACGGACGGACGGGCTGATGTAGGGAGGGAGGGAAGGAGGGAGCGAGCCAGAGAGAGAGGGGGAGCGGGGGGAGGAGTGAGAGAGTGAGAGAGAGAGAGAGAGAGAGAGAGAGAGAGGGAGGGGGGAGGGGGGAGAGAGAGAGAAAGAGAGAGAGAGAGAGAGAGGGGGGGGAAGGGGGGAGGGGAGGGAGAGAGGAGAGAGAGAGAGAGAGAGAGAGAGAGAGAGAGAGAGAGAGAGAGAGAGAGAGAGAGAGAGAGAGCAAAGGCGCTTTCAGTCCAAAACTGTGCAAATTAGAAAGCACAAGCAAGCAAATACACACTCTAAAAACTGAACATATTAACTACAATATTATACGTACATCGCAATGGCTCACTAACCTTGGCAGGCAAGAGGTTCTTGCTGCTGCAGGGTCTGTTGGACTGGCCGGGTTCCAGGTAGACCATGTCCACAGTCAGCGAATAGGGGTGATCCGAGAACTTCGTTTTGATGTTTTCCGCTGCGCGACAAGCGTCACGAGTGTACACCAGTCTCAGGTCGATGGACTCCATGGCAAGGGAAACTGTGAAGGAAACGGAAAGAATTCCCGACCTCAGCGTTCCCAAAAGGCTCCTGCTAACTCTTACGGATAATGCAACAACCGCGACGGTAAAAGTGACATACTTCTCATGCCTCTTCTGCCAATGCTCCTGCTACTGTTGTTGTTGTTGCTACTGCTGCTGCTGTTGCTATTGCTACTGCTGTTACTGCTACTGCTGCTACAACTGCTCTTGCTGCTTCTCGTACTGTTCATAATGACGCTTTACGTGGGGGCAAATGCAAGGTAATCTGGAGATAGATAACATAGCTCTCAGCTCACGTACATCGGTGAGTGCAGGTCGAATAGTAAATGTTAGAAATAAAACAATACTGTATTTCTTTTGATACTGTATTCAGTGGTAATGTAATGACTACATAATATGAATTATTTTTTTAAATATCGATTAAGATGTTTTTGAAAAATTGAGACTCACCTTTACAGCTGCAATATTCGGTGACAGGCTGTGACTGTAGCAAGAGAAATCGGTTGTGCTTCGAAGGTTTCGTAACAACTGAACGGCTGCAATGCAAAACAACTCCAATGCCCAGAGCGCAGGATTGCAGATGTGGAGGAATCAGAGTGAACTGACCGGAAGGTGGGAAGTGGGCAAATTTATATCTCCGGTGACAAGTGACCGATGGTGCGCATCGCTCCGTCCTTATCGCACGTGATAACATCCACAAGCTGACAGGCCGAGAATACGACCCACTGCCAAAGCACTCCGCTACGTATTGTCATTAAAGTTTTGATAACAGAACTGACCTTTGGTGTAGACTTCTAACCCTAATGATATTGTCAGCTTACTTTTTTCATATGACAGCATGGGAAACCAGCGTTTTCCCTCTGATAACTTAAAGGCAAGATTAACATTCTCTTTCCCGCTGGTACAGCTTGCACCAGCATCAGCCCGACACAATGAAAATATGATTAAAGGTGTCGGTGGTTTCTACTGCACACGAATGATGCCAGCGATTTAATATTAGAGCTTGCTTTACGGATCATCGAGCTATATGCTCCTGCGGGCGCATCATAAGTTCAACTGTGTTCCATGGCGTAAGCGTGCATCTCTGCTAAGTCCCATCTATCATTGCGCAGGTACTCACATCTTTATCTGATAAGAATAGATACCACACTTTGATATTAAAAGCCGAGAGCGCAGTCGTATTTCTAGTGCTCTCTGAGTTGCATTGCATGAACGATATGCTTGAGGCTTATGAAGTATGTAATCGCCCGACATCAACTGGTCAATTTACTGCATCTCTTCAAGTGCCTGCAGTGATAAATACCAAATACTTAGACTAAAAGCAAAAAGCAGCATGGAAAGTAATGCGGGAAACGTTCCCGATCACGTACTAATGCATGGACATGCGACTAAGAAAATTTACACGTGTATGCTTTAAAAGATAATATGAACTTTAATTGTTCGTCCATACATTGGCAGTCCAAGTTTGTAAATAATTAACCTGAGTGTTAAAACATCACCGGTGAAATTAACATGATTGTTCCAATAACCGCTGATAAAAGTTCCACACAACTCGTCACAACGATCATTTGCTTCTGGGAGGCAGCTCCACATATTCTACCACGAGCAGAAGGTGACAGACGAGACAGAGCAGTAGGAACATTGCACGAGTATATGATGCAACCTTGAACATCGCAGGGCAAGAGATTCCACAAGTGATGATTTTGGGGTCGGATAGTAGAATCCAGAGCCTGTCGTAATGATAGAGATGCTTCCTTCCCCAAATATTGGCCTGTTACGCATTATTTATCAGCCGGCGCCGATTTTATCATAACAGTGTCAGTATGGAACCTCTAACAGCCTACTGATGTCAGCAGAGCAAATGGTCCTTTCCACTTTCGGCCATCTGCATCGGACCTTTACCTATCCTCCTTTTTATATGTGGTTCATGACGCAAGCAAAAGCATGATGCCGCATACATTCCAATGCCTGACACTACGAAAACAGTTTGCACTCCGCACGTTCTGTGCGCGTGTGTATTCTTGTATCTTTCTGTGTATGTGTGCATGTGTAAACACGCACAAGCATGCACGTGCGTGTGTGTGTGTGTGCGCGCGTAAGTGTGCACGTTCTTTTATGCAGGTATGAGGACAAGGAATCTGATTTCAGCGCCATCCTTCACGTGCGTGTAAGGCTGATGAGTTGAATTTACTTTTGTTTTGCAGCCAGAAATAAGCTACTCTCCTGTTTCTTTCATTCTACCTACGCGCTTCCACATCTGGTATCTACAAAAGCAACAGTTTGATTACGGTCCCCAAATCGCTGTACGTAAACGCAAATCTGCTCTGTTAATGTCCCATTGCCACTACTGCAAAAGCGCGTTTCCTTCTTGTACGTTCACCTCCTTGAGTTCATTTTCCTGTCCTCTAGAGGCAACCTTTATTTGAAACGCGGTGCTTGTTTCTGCACCAGTTTACTATTTTCCTGTCTTTCTGTTACACATGGATTCTAACTGGTTCCAATCAAGCACACGCTGCAGGACACGAGTATCGCATTCCTGTTTTAAAAATGGGTTCAAAGTCGACCGTTTTGGGTGTTTCTTTCCGTTTTCCTCCGTGTTTTTTCCTCCGCTGTTCCATGCAGTCCACAGGGCATGCCAATAATCACAGAATAACCCATATATGTCACTGATTGTTTCAATCTGATAAGTTCTAGGCAGGATTTGATCTGCCAGGAACGATAATCATATTTCTTGAGGCTTGAATGTCTGTTGCTTAGTAATAATCGGCACGTTTCGTTTCTTCTGCGTTCTCAGCCCTCCTGCTTAAGCTTGTAATCCTTACCTGTTAAATATAAAACCAGCACGCAATTATGCTGAACCATACTATAGTTTTTGTATGTTTATTTTCCTCCCCTTGGAAGCTAATACCTCTAAGGAATCGTGTGCATGCAGTGGCTATATTTGCATAGAGCAACTGCTGCCTGAAGGCCAAGCCACACGGGAAGCAGAAAACACTGCTTTGCTTCGAAGCAAAACCAATAGCTGTTTCGGTGCGTTTTGCTTCGAAGCACGTTATGCTTTGGAGTATGCCACATGTGAAATAATACCTTGCAAAGCAGACTTCGAAACACAGTATATCGGGAGTAATTCCCCGTTTATGATGATGATGATGTTATTATTCCAACTATCGTTGCGGCCATTGCGAAAAGACGACAAAAGCCAAAGTGGTTCATGCTCTTGATTAGTTCATTTTTACTGAGTAGTGTGCTCTCCTGAAAGAGTCGAGAGAGGTCCCGTCGCCCGCACATCCGTGCGTCCGCGTTGGCTGTCACTGCGTCAATTCCTGCATTTGACCCACATTCGAGATATCCAAATTTATATGATAAAATATATCTCTATTTGAGGTGGTTGCTCAATTTCGACGCACAGATTCCAAATATGACAGTAGTTTTTTTTCTCCAATATGCAATCGTTTGCTGTAGTTTTCTCAACAAAAAATCGAAGCGACAAGAAAATCGAAGCGACAAGAGAGTCTGCCATTTTGTCTAACATAATAGCACCATTTGATTGGCTCGCGACACAAGCACTGCGAAGCACGCTTCGCGCTTTAGAACATGTTGAAGAGTACAAAGCACGAGCGAAGCACCGTTGAAGCAAAGCAGAACTGCCTTGCTTAGGAGCATGACACACGGGAAGCACGCCGAAACGTCAGGCTTTTGGCTTTGCTTTAAAGCAAAGCAGCGCTTTTTGCTTCTCGTGTGGCTTGGCCTTAAGTCAAGTCAGATCTCACGGTAGCATTCCCCGTCTTTGTCGTGAACGAGGCGACCAATGAAAAGTCAGGGAATGCGAAAAACAAGCAGACAACACGACTTGAGAATGTCTTCACAGCGAAATTTAAACCGCGCGTTGAGCTCGTAATTAT